>OY755205.1:36938703-37042897 GCA_963576765.1 Draba incana
GGGGGGGGGGGGGGATTGAAAATCCTAACCAAATCATATGTTATTCAATTAGTCATTTTAAAATCCTCATTGAAATCATGTCTTCAATATGTCATTCTTAAATACAAATCAAAATCATCTCTTATTCAATTTGTGATTCTCAAATACAAATCAAAATCACCCTTTATTCAATCATACGTATTTACTTATGAATTTGATTTTAAAGTGGATTTTAGTGGATTTGGAAATCAATAAACCCCCTCTATTTTTGCAAATCCATCAAAATTATTACATCTTCATTATGGATTTTCAAATCCATCAAAATACCAAAACCAAGTATTTTTTAGATTAAAACAACGAAACTATGAATGATTGCGTTTGTAGGTTAAAAACAACAAAATTATTATAATTTTTCATTTTTGTGAAGTTATATAATACAAATGTATATACTTTGTGTTATTCAATTTTTTAAATATTGTTTTAATGTTGTTGTCTCATTAATCAATACTAGGATCGGACTCGTGCTGAACCAAACCGAACCGAACCAAATGGGCGTGGGCTGGTCTCGTGGTCTTTGAATTGACACTTAGGACTAGGGGTGGGCATAATTCCCGTCCCGTTCCTTCCCGTACCCGTTCCCGAATTTACGTCCCATATATTTCCCGTATTCCCATATGGGACAAGTTTTCAATTCCCGATTGGGACCGGACGGGAACGGGATATCCCAAAATCCCATTTGGGATAAATCTAAGTATTAATTTTTATAATATCTGTATTATTTTCTTTAATGGGATGATAAATTATATTATATGGGTGAAGAATGATACAACATAGAAGATTCTACTTTTAAAAAACTTAATATTGTTTAATTTATGCTTTAATTTGTGATATTTGTGTTGCTTAAGTTTGATTCAATTTGACGATTATGTTTTTTTAAAAAATTTTTTTTAACTTTTATGGAATACATATATTATATGCATATTTGCAAATTTCTTTTTTTTTACTTTAATTTTGAACATGATTTAGATAAGATAAAAGGCCTATTATATGCATATTTACAAATTGAAGCATCGTTTAATCTAATTTTTGAATCCGGCTATTCTTTGGGATTTCCAGTACCGATCCCGTCTCATCCCGTTCTATCCCGTTCCCGTCCCGAATTTTAAATGGGACGTATTTTTCTATTCCCATAAATCACGTTCCCGTCCCGTTCGTCCGTTCCTGTGAGATCCCGTTTGCCCACCCCTACTTAGGACACTTAGTCTCGTGGGCTTTATTTGATTCAATTCTAGATCAAAGATTTTTTTAATTTTGATTTTTCAAACTGAATCAAAGATTCTCTGGTCCGTAAATCTCGCCCGTTAATCCGTTATTTTCTTCATGAAAATACGTTTCAGAGTTTTGGAATTCAATACTGCTCCTCTGCTTATGAAAACAACATATCTTCTTCTCATTTCATTCACTCTGAGAAAAATGTTGATCGGAAATAAAAAGAAAAACAGCAACTCTCTCAAAAAGTAAGTCGTGATTCGAGTGATCGCGAATACGGTTAATTGTGATTGTATCATGGGATCCTTGGATCAGTCATCTCGTCGCACTACGGGTGATTCAAAGGGTTAAAGAAAGAGTTTCGTCTCGCCTCCGCAACTCTCTTCTTCCCTTAACGATTTTCTTATCGTAGTTTATCACCGATTCGTAGTGTTCCATTATTGTGGTCCTACAATAGTTTTATAGCTCAATTAATCCTTTATGGCACAACAAATGGTCTCATCAACTTTATGTTGTTTGCACGATGTCAAATACACGCATCGATGTAGAGAGTTTTCTTCAAGGTTGCCTAGTGTTTCATTTCTTCGGGGGGGGTGTATTGGATGTGGTATTTCAGTGGATTTGATGGTGTTTCTAAAATCCTCTGTTATTCAACCAGTGATTTTAAAATCCGTTTCCAAATCCTGTGTTATTAGACATGGAATTTATGTCAAATACATCAAAATAATATACAATCATGTGTACTGTGATTTGTTAAACCCATATCAAATCCCTTGTTATTCAAAACTCAACAATGTTTTCTAAAAAGAGGATTTTAAGTGATTTGAGATTCATTTATAGTTATAAATTAGGCTTAACAAATCACACCTCTAGAGGTGTGATTTAGATGTGATTTGGACAAAACATTAAAAAAATATATCTTTTATATTTTTTTATTTTTTGCCGTGGTCCCTTCCTGCTTCTTGTTATCTTCTCTTCCTTATGCTCTTGCTATTCTTCTTCTACGTGATTACAATCATATTCTACGTTTGATTGTTTTTTTTTCTTTTTCTTCTTTTTGAAAACAATATAATCAAACAAGTTATTTTCTTTGGGTATTTTTATTACTTTGTTTTGTTGGTTTTTAGATATTGTTCTATAATTCTCTTTGATTTTGTTTCTGGTTTATATGAATTACAAAGAAGTAAAACTAGAAATGATGTGAGAAGAAAAATAATCTCTTGAATATGAGAATATTATAAGAAGAAAAACAATCATGAATAAAAGGAATATCAAATCACTACCAATCCTCTCAAAAATAAAAGCAAATCACACGAAATCCATCAAAATCCTACACAATCACACAACAGGATTTGCTATTTTTAATTATTTAAAAATCAAAATCATAACAAATCTTCAAAATCCACCTAAATCCCATCAAATCTCATCCCCCCGCGCATCTATTTATGTCATACAGTCACACCCCATGACTTTACTTTAAAGCAAAAAAATACTATTAGGTAGAGGGAGCAAACAAAACAAAACAACATGAGAACTATGAGACAATCACCATTACCCCTATTGACATTACCAATAGGGAGTTCATGATTGTACCGAATAATGCAATTCCAATGGCCGTTTAATCCGTTCCATTTGCTTCCACAACCGTAGCAAAAATGATTTCCACACCTAAAAGGTGTACATAGGAAGAACAAAATTGTATGAAACACAAACGTTTATATAGAGAAAAACAAAAAACAAGGATTAATGTTTGAATTCAAATATAAAGTTCTAAAAAGAACATTGAGAAAGTTCTAAAGAGAACAAAAAAACAAGGGATTTGCGTCAAGAGATACCTGCAAATCATGTGGTTGCATCCGTAAGAACGTCCAACCATGTGTTTGCACTTACCACACTGTCGCCACCCCTTAATACTTGCCAACGATTTTATTTTAGCTTTGCTTCATCCTCGTCATTATTTAGAGTAATGCTACTTCCGGCTTGAGAAACCCAGTGATTGGAGCGCAAATGGATGATATTCCGAATCATCAGTTTCGAACGCATAACCAACTAATTAGGATGCAACTTCTTGTAATCGGTGCACGATAACGAATAATGCCACGGAACTTTGCAGTAGATGCAGTAGGAGCCACGGCATTGGAAGCATATCCTATGTCCATATCCAAGTAAGGGCAAAAGATCGGTTTTGGACAGTAAGTAAGAGCAACTTTGGTACGGACGGGACAATAAACTCTCTCATTCAAAGGAGTCCAGTCCTCTTTAATTCTCTGTTTCCACATCGAAATCAGCTTTGGATTCAAAAGGTTGACACAACTATCAATACGTAGCTGAGACTTGCATCGATGCTCAAGACAGTTAGGTATGGTTCCATCGAGAAGCTTGACTTGCATATGTTGTTTCACACAGTTTAAGCAAAACCAATGACCGCAATTATCAACAAGAAACATATGATCGGAATAAATGTCGCTATCGAAACAGATAACGCAAGTCTCATTAACCACAAGATTATCCTGAAACCGCGTTTGCGTTTTCCTCTCCGCCGTAATCTCCTTCTTTACAAAACACTTTGAGTAAAAATAGGATTTTTTTCGGAGATTTTCCTCGGCGGCGTCGATGGTTATTTTCATTCTGCGATTTTAGTATCAAAGAAATTTGACAAAGTGTGAGCTTTTTATGATCAAATTTTACAGAGAGATATTTTACAAAAATAAAAATAAAATTTTTTTACAGAGATTAGAATCTCGAAGCTAAATGTAAAATCATGATTACAGTTACGAATATTGCCAGAAAATTCGGGGGAGAATAAGAATATAATAGTCATTCCAAAGTTGCTTTTGAAAATGTTTAAAACCTGGGCCGGAGTTGGGTTAATGGGCCCAATTCAATGTAAATTTGTTAATTTACAATTATGCCATATCCCTCTTCCTTGTAATTTAGTAGATTCGTTTTCCCAATTTCACACACCAAAATCCCTCCCTCTTCCATTATCGCTTTCGTCTTTCTAAATGATTCTTCCGATAAACCCTACCCTAGGGTGATTTGAGGATTGTTTATCAATTCAGATTACAGTTTTTCATTGGTGAAGCACTAAACTGATTTCTTTTCCAGGTAATTGATTAGGTTTTTGAGTTTGTTGAATATCTCAGTTTGTTCCTGCGCAAATCCAGAAATATTGTGATTGAATCTTTAGAAACCAAGGGTATCATTTGGTTGTGAATTTGGGAGCAATTTGATTCATGCATGTGGATTCGATCTATCTTGATTAAAATTTGTAGTGAACGTAAACTGTTCGATAAAATGTCTGAACGAAGTTTTGATATGTAGAGCTCTTTGATTTATGCCTTCGATACATGTGGAATCGATCTATCTTGAAGGTTGTTTAATATTTGATCGATGACTCTTACTTATCTTTGAACTATGCAAAAAAAATTGAAAGAAACAGTAACAAACATTCAATAAGTATGATTATATACTCCCGTGAGAATTTGGATTGATGATGACTCGTATTTGTCTTTGAAGTTTGAACTATGCAGAATTTTGATAGAAACAGTAAGTAACGTTCCATAACAACTCAAAATTCTTGGTTCTTGAATATACCTCTTACGGTTTTATATCACACAGTTCCAATTTGTTTTTTCAAGTACCCAAACGTTAGCAACGATGTGTAACAACGTTAATAACTTTCCATGTTGACTGTTGTATTGTAATCTGAGCATGAAGGTTGGTAATTTTGATCGCCCAGTGAACCGAGTCCATGTTTTTCTTTTCTCGCATTGAGCAAGCATAACATTTTCTAGTAAGCCTTTATATGGGACATTAAAATTTCATGTCACTGATTACATTCGGGCTCGTAGTTAAAATGGAAAAGGTTGCTCATCGACAAAGCGATTTAGCTTCTAGAGCCTTAGAGTGCCTTACTGGTTTCATATTTTACGCTACTGTTTCATCTTCTGCTTTCGAAAGCATGCAGTCCGTTTGGTTTTTCATTGGCTTAACAGATTGTATTTATGTTTATTGCAGGGTTTCTAGATTGTCCTCGGTAATCCGTTGAAGCTTATGCTATGGGAAACACTTCTGGTGATGACAAGATTCTAAGATTTAACGATGTTGTCCTCAGGAGATCAGATTTAGATATACTCAATGGCCGCAATTTTCTGAACGATCGTGTTATCGAGTTCTACCTAAGCTTCTTATCCACAGACCACACTTCCCCTACCATCTCATTAATCCCTCCCTCCATTGCCTTCTGGATCTCAAACTGCCATGACACTGAGTCACTTAAAGATTTCGTGAAACCACTCGAATTGCACAACAAAGACCTCGTGATATTCCCTGTAAACGACAATCTAGATGTCGAGGTAGCAGAAGGCGGATTACATTGGACCTTACTCGTGTACTACAGAGAAGCCAACTCGTTTTTCCATCACGATAGCTTAAAGGGAGTGAATAGTTGGAACGCGGAACAGCTCTACAAGGCAGTTTCTCCATTTGTGTCTAACGGAGATGCAGCATACAGAGAATGCACGGATACGCCGCAGCAAAAGAATGGGTACGACTGTGGTGTTTTCGTTCTTGCGATCGCTCGGGTTATATGCCAGTGGTTTAGCTCTGGGGGAGTGAAGAACCGGGATGAGCTATGGTTTACTGATGTGAAGGAGACTGTACCAGATTTGGTTAGCCATTTGAGAGAAGAGATGTTGGAGCTGATCAAAAGGTTGATGTCTGAGAGTGTGAGTAAATAAGAGAAGAGATGGCTATTAGATATTCCGGTCGAATGATATTAACTGTGAACCGGAACTAAAACATTTGATATCTTCACCGGTTATTGAAATCAACTTTTCTGCTGTACTTTTAACCAGTAAGGTCAAAGGCTGTTTGATAACTGCATGGTGCTTAGTGAATGTGTTTTTAAAAAACAGAATTAAGAAAAATTTCCTAAAGTTTGCAGAAATCTTATGCTAAAACTCAAAATGAATTCACGAGATTTTTCGAAATGTAGTGTTATATACATAGAACAGATGTAGTTTATTTCCTAAGTTGAAGATGTAGTAAAGCCCATTGGTCTTGTGAGTGCTTAATTTCATTCAGTGTGATATAATATAGGTCCACCACGGTGGAAAATGAAACCATTTGGTCTGATTCATCACGCGAATTGGTGACGCATCTACGTCACGATATCACCTTCTTTTCTATGACAAAAACAGCACAAAAAGAAAGATAAACGGAAAAAACTCTATAAAATGATGGAACTGTTTCCATTTTTGTCATCACGAAATTATGAGACAAAAAAATCATATAACAATTTCAAATTTAATTTTTATCCTACTAATTTAGAATTAAAATTCATAGAATCGCACAAAATATCGTTATTTTCTGAGTGAAAATTTCTTTTAGACGATTTCTCTAAAGTAATAGCACATTTAAGACTAAATATTTGTTATGAGTTGAAAACCATATCGTATTGAGAATGAAAACAACTTTCTAAAACTAAAAGAAAATGAAAAAGATCATATGTTTTGAGTAAAAGCATGTTATAATACCAATTAAAACATAAGAGCATCTCCAATGCCCCACCAAATCTCATTTTGGTGCAAAATATGCTCCAATGCCCCACCAAATCCTACACCAAAATGGTGTAGAGTTTTTTTATTTATAAAAAAGTCCCTCATTTTGTAAATTACTTTCAATTTGATTATATAAAGATCAAAAAAAAAATTAATAGATTATAATATTCTATATATTTAATTATTATTCCAAAATTTATAGAAATTTTTGTTGTTGTTGTGGGTACTTAAAATTTAAGTTATAAAATTATAAAAATTTAACATAAAATATAATGACATTGATTGATAATCAATTTCAAACAAACATAAAGTACCAAAATTAAAGATAAAAAACATCAAATAAAATTAAAATAAGCAAAATAATTATTATGGAAGATAAACGTGATCTCGATGCACCAATTGATGACTACATGTGTAATTTTACATAACATGATAATTGAAGATGAACGTGATCTCGATGCACCAATTGAAGTTGGAAGAGAAGTTCCACCTCCCGAAGTCGAAGTAGTCATGGATGATCATATGCGGTTCCAAGAATTTCTTGCTAGGTTTAGAAAAATCAAAAATAAAGATGCTCATTTTTCACTTCGAAATGCATTAGTTGATAATTTATGGGAGAAGTATACAAATGGCGATGCATAAATTATGTTTTGTTATTTTATATGGTGTAATGTATTTTATTATAATATATAAATGTTAACTTTTAGTTAATATTTTGAACTTTTTGAAAATTTTAGTAAAAATAAAATAGTTAGGATCAATTTGCAAAGTTTAAAAATATAGTGTACAATTAACAATTAACAAAGAAGTTAAAAAAAGAATATACTTGAAATATTTTTTTTTGGTGTAAAAAATTGGTGTAATGCATTGGAGATGCTCTAGTAACTGAATAAATAAAAAACTATAGATCGTGAAAACAAATCCATTTTCTGAAATCGAGAGAAGTTTTCACTAAAGTGGAAACAAACAAAATAAAGCTCCTAACAATTTTTAAAAATATAATTAAAAGAAAGAGGTGCATGGGAATCTGCGCTTTGATGCCTTGCTTGAAGATAGAGGCAAGAATATATGCGGGTCCCTTTGGAAATTGCGCCTCAAATCTCTAATCCGATCCTAAATCTTCTTTATTTTATTTTATTTTATACATGTCTCTTGGTATATATATAGTTCTCAACTATAAGAGGACTATATGTTAAAACAATCATATGCAAAGTTGTAGTATAAAATTTAAACTAAACAAAAACAACTCTTATTAAAAGAGCAATAGTGTGCAACATGAAAGTATAAAAGATTTCGATTTTCTCCCAATATGTACAAAACAAAAATTATTACTTTACAAAATACACTACAATCTTTATTTTATTTTTACTTTTACGGGTGATTTCGGACAATTCCGACTAATTTCGTGGATATTCGACAAACTTATGAGCGCAAGCAAACTATATTAAACATTTCAGTTTAAAAAATATGAAACTCAACCTCACTCCTCAAGCACCATAGTAATGGGATCTCGCATCCAAACAAGCTCCAAAGCCCACGAACTCGTTAGTAACATTCCAAGTTATATATAAGTGGGAACTAATTCAAGTTTACGACATGAGACATATCATCATTCATCAGATCATCATTGTTGGATAAAAGTACTTTTAATATTTTCCTTTACGAGAAAATTTGACCATAGGACCTTTCTTATGCTTCAGACATGAAACTACTAGACTAAAAACCGCTCGGACACACGTTATATATTATTAGAACCAAGTAACATACATTCTAAATAAAAATCCAAAAGCAATAGTGTCTTTAGAAGTTACATGATGTAGTAAGTGAATCATATATAATATTTGAGAATTTTCAAGAGAGTAAATTACCAAAATTATCATAAATTTGGCAATTCTATCAAAAATTACCATAAGTATAAAAATCTCTCCAATTTTATACCACAATCATTTTAAATGACAAAAATATCCTTATTTTATATCTAAAAAATCATTTTCAGATCTCTTTCTCTTCTCTCTCCTTCTTCTTTTCTCTTCTCTCTTCCTCATTCTTCACTGAGCTTTTTTGCATTTCCATGGCGGTGATAAATAATTCTTCTTTCTCCTTGCACACCATTTCACTGATCGAGTTTACGAAATTGATTCTTCTCTTCTTCTTAATACCACGATTCGTAACCTGTACAGCTCCATATGCAACTTAATCGCATATGAGTTTGATTTTCTGGGTTTTCGCTATTTCCTTGCTGATGATCAATGTCTCATTCGCCAAAACGAGATGGTGAATATACGTGGAAAACAGAGACGGCGGCGTCGATGATAGACAAAAACATATCTGATGACAACGACGGTGGACAAAAATCGAGTCGGTGATAAAGACAGAGATCGTAAACAGAAATGGATTTGGTGACGGTGACGGTGGACAAAATTGGACTTGGCGTGGTTAAAAACGGAGTCGGCGACGGAGACGGTGGACAAAAACGGAGCCGGCGACGGAGACGGTGGACAAAAATGAAATCAGTGACGGATCTGGTGACGGAAACGGTGATGACGGTGGATGATGGACATAAACGACGGGGATGGTGATGGACAATATATTGAAAGGTCATGAACAAAATCATGTTAATATACCATAAGTGATAACAAGGGCAAAATTGTCTTTTTGCTTTGTTGTGGTATAAAATTGGTAAGATGTTTTGATTTATGGTAATTTTGGAAAGAAAATTTCAAAATTATGGTAATTTTGGTAAAATTTCCTTTTCAAGAAATGTCATTTTTGTCATGCTACTTTACAAAAATACCACTATTATTATTTTCAAATTTTAAAATTATTTATGTTTGGATTAATGTTATGATCGGGATTAGTTTTTTGGGTTTAAAGTTTATTAGGGATCAAAAAAATTTTAAGATTAAAAATTTTGAGGTATAAAGTTTTTAAAAGTATTTATAAGTGGCATATTTGAAAAAAAAAAAAAATTAAGAGCTCGTGTTTGTAAAAAATAATTTGAAAGTGATACTTTTGCAATTGTCCCTATATATTTCATAGCATTGCATTTTGTGACTGTTAACTGATAATTGAAAAGTAAAACTCAAGAGATTATCTTGCTAGATAAATTTCATTATCTTGGTACGAATGTTTTAGGTAATATTTTATCTTGGTACTAGACGACGACTGTGCAACCAAACTGGGAAAGAATAAAGTTTGGTCTAATATTTTTGTCAGAGATTATATGGGTTAGATAGAATTTTGGGTATATATATATATATATATATTTTTTTTTTTTTTGGTTGGAATGGCTATATTTTTTAATTGAATATATAAAAAAAGTGGGAGTTTGAAACAGTGACTATGACTGTGAGTGAGACACCACATGCAAAAACCTAATCAAGCTGCGACCACTTGCTCTCACTTATCAAACCTTCTTTCCTCGATTTCCTCCAATATTATTCCTTTCTCATGTCGCCACGTGTCATCCAGTTACCCGACATATGAGTCCCACTTAATAACGCCGGCCAATCACTCTATTTGTCGGCCCCACACCCGAATATATGTCCGAGAAATTTCCACTTGTTCTTATTTTGTTTCTTTAATTATAATGTTTATTTCAGAAATTAGGGTTTCTTATTGGTAAGTTCATCAACGATCATATCCTCATTATATTTTAAGCAAATAAAAACTGAAGCCATTTACAAATATGCCTTAACTTACTAGGCTATACTTTATTGATAGAAAATATAAAGAAACACCTTAAATTGTCACAAATTTTGTTTTATTCCAAATATATGCCATTGAGTTAGAAAAATTACAAAATTTAGGTTTATTAAGGTTTCTATAAGCTTAGTAAGAAGAGTTGATTAGTGAATAGTTACTAAATTTTATGTGTTTTCTAAATTTTAGGAATTTGATTGTAATTTTAGAAAGTAAAACATATAATGTAAGATTTTTTAGAATGGCTCAAAATATATATTAACCAATATGACTTAACTAGCTAGCCTGTTAAACCCTACATATCAATAAAAATTTGTGATAGCAATAATTAAGCTCTGAAGGGAATCCAAATAATTAATACTCCACTATATTCTTACAGAAATTATAGTCTCTTTTTGTTTAGCGAGCATATTAATGCACCAAAAAGACCAATAATTGTTCCAATTATATCAAGGTTGGTAATTAAAAGTATTTTTAAAATCTTTTTGTCAATAAAAATTGTTATTATCATCAGGAAATTTAACGACAGCTATTATCTTTTTTGTTGCTAATATATTAAACTTAATTTATAGTGTAGTCTCTATATTTAGGATGATTAATTAGAACATTTTAACAATACTTTTGTGGCAGACTAATTTGATGCACACATTAATTTAACAAAAAAGTAAAAAGTTTTTGATTTCATCAAGACCGTCAACCAAACAGCAACGGTATAATTAATCAGCTAAGTGAAAATAATAACGAGCTTAATACTGATCATAAAAATATCACATTTCAACGAAACAATTCAACATGTATAATTAGTATTAACTTCGGATACATCAGACAAAAATTGAAGATTAAACATCCAAAATTAGTATTCATATACTGTATATTATTATATACTTAACTCATCCTAAGTGTTGAGTCATTAAGTCGAATAGGAGTAGTGTACTCATAAAAAAATGCTATAGATCTATGGGTACGATATATAAAAATTACGTTATTCTATAAACTATGATAATTTAAAAGTAGATTATGTCGAGATAGATTGCAACATGATTCATATATTTGAGAGCTCTCTTATCAATACGATCTGCTTTACCTTCTTTTTATTGCCCAAGAAATTCTAGTTTTGTCACTTGTCTACGAAGACTCCAAAAGCAACTGAAAATATTACAACTTTGACTGGTCAACCAAAAACTCTAATGTCTAATTTTCCAATTATGTTCCGGTGGTCCCATTCACTTCCAATTAATGTATAGACATATTATAATGTTTCCATTCCTGAAATGCTGATTTTGAATGGATGTTTTATGTTATGTCACTTTCATTCCTGTTTCTCAAGCTCTACATCTTTCAAACTTTGAGTTATGTTAAGTTTCTAGAATAATTTGAATTTGATCATATTCCTAGAAACTCATTAGATTTCTTTCTAACCATGCATGCATGAAGATTCTTGGGAATTCCTTATACAAAAATTGGTTTACTGTGGTTTTGTTTTGGTATGAAATAATCAAAATAAACCGAGACTGATGGAATATAATCTATGATTAAATATATTTACATGATAATTCAGCCGATTTATATAATCTTACGAATAACATGTTCGAGATATCATATTTCACAAATCAACAAGTTAATTATCTTTATGTTCTTGTTCATACAACGTCGAAGTTATAGTTTCGATACATTATCTGGATGTGTAGTTTGAAGAATAAATAATGAGACTCTACACGAATCGAGAAAGTTAGTCCAGAGTATTAATGTTCAAAACAAGAAAAACAGTGTCCATTATGATCATAATTCTTCTTATACGCTTTTTCAGTATGTTTTACATCAACTCCAAGAGATAAATCCAATATGTAACTACTCTGTATCGATTTCAAACTTTTAAAATACCTTGATGATTAATAAATCAAAAATAGAGATTTTGTTTTTGTTAAATAACAAAAGAGAGTGGAAAATGTGACTACTAGCATATGCCAAACTGAAACCAAAAAGTGGGAAACCGATAAATGATTAAAAGGTAACTGGACTGTTAGTGCTATAATTTTCTTCTATAAATAAAAATTAAATTTGAATTACAAATTTAAAGATGGCAATGAACTCATTATTAGTTATGATAAAAATTGGGAGCCACAAGTAGGTAGGGTCCAAAGGGAAATATAATGATCATCGATTATATTTGGAGACCAATGATTGTTTGTGAATGAATCACCAATTTTCCTGGCGGATAACTACAAGTTCGTAATTTTCGAATCATATGAAAAATAAAACGAAAGAAAAAGTATACGAAATGGGGATTTAGATTTATCTTATATAGTCTTTTAAAAATCATACGTAATGTAATACATCCATGACACAACGTTTAAAATCGTACATACTTATATAATTATATGAAAAATCAATATAATATGTTATATGTTTGTGGATGGATATGGTCTTTAGCAAAATCTCGGTCTTCATAGAAGTCTCCTTTTCCGAAAACCGATGAGGTAGTGTGATTTGTGTCTCTATTAATTTGAATCCCCATGGGATAATGCAATTGCACATCATGAGATACACATTCTCCGCCCAATTCTTTGCTTTTTTCTTCATCATGCATCTGTTCTATATACTCCATCCGTTCCAAAATATAAGCTATTTTGTGTGTTTATTTTTGTTTATAAATATAAGTTGTTTTGAGAATCCTAGGTACTTTTCATCTTTATTGAATACTGTGTGACCAATAATATTATGTAGTTTTTTTTAGGTTTGATTAAATTATATTTATTATGTATATTAAATGATATTTTTTATAAGAAAAGTAGTTTCTTAAACACCGTGCTTTTAGCCAAAACTACTTACATATTGGAACGGATGGAGTATTTAATTGAAGAATATAAAAACGGTATTATATGAAAACTCCATAACAAGTATTGGTTAATGATGATGGTTGTTCCAGTTTTGAGAAATCATTGGATGGATATTGGTAGTACCCGGTTTGACACTCTCTACCCAAACTCGACTCAAGATTAAACTGACCCAAAAATCCATCCGAAGGTAGGAAGATGAGCCTAAATTAACCAAAGAAACCCATCACAGACATTTAACGAAAGGGACACGGCAAACCTAAGCCGCCCTCACACCGACCCTCTAGTCATCAAGATCATGGTGGATGATTGTAAAGTCAACATGACGCTAGTTGACACAGGAAGCTCGGTGAACCTCATTTACCAAAGTATTCTCCATGATCTGGAGGTTAATGGAAACATGCTACGTCGGGATCCCCAACCCCTGATCGGAGTCGCCAATCATACAACTACCACGGTTGGAAATATTAAGCTCCCAGTTCGCGTATTGAACGTTACACGGCTGATCAAATTTGTAGTGATCGACACCGCCTCGGTGTACAACATAATCCTCGGAACACCTTGGCTCTACAACATGAAAGTTGTGTCGTCGCCTTTTCACCAATGCTTAAAACTACCAACCGACGAGGGGACGTATACAATTCAGGGTAGCCATATCAAAGCAAAGAACTATTTCCTCTTAGAAAGAAAACAGAGGAGCCGAGCGGCATTAACTCTCCAGATTTCAGATCAGGCGAAAGAGATGGGCAAGCGACCACCTAAGGAGGCAATGAAGGTGCTAACTGGAAAAATAATCACGCAGGTTATACTCGACCTCGGAAAACCAGATCGGTGCATAGGAATTGGTACCGATCTCAGCGACTTAGTCTGAGATCAGCTAGTGAATTTGCTTTGCCAAAACGTCTCGACTTTCGCTTGGTCAGTGGAAGATATAAAAGGAATTGATCCCAAAATTATCTGCCACGAGCTCAGTATTGAATCATCTCGCCGGTTGATCAAGCTAAAAAGAAAGAAGTAGGGTCCAGAGCGATCCAGAGCAGTAAATAACGAGGAAGAAAGGTTGCTCAGAGCAGGATCAATAACCGAGGTAAAATATTTTGGCTGGCTCACCAATCCAGTAGTGGTAAAGAAAAGGAACGGAAAATAGAGGGTTTGTATCAATTTCACCGACATAAACAAGGTATGTCCGAAGGATAGCTTCCCTCAACCTCATATCAATAGATTGGTCGAGGCCACCGCCGGAAACGAACTGTTATCTTTTATGGACGCCTTCTCCGCGTATAATCAGATAATGATGTACCTAAACGATATAGAGAAAACGACCTTAATCACATACATGGGTATCTATTGCTATAATGTCATGTCGTTTGGCCTCAAGAACGCCTAGTTATGCTCGTAAAATCACCAAACGGGGAATATAATATCAGACATCTCAACAAATACTTTGATACGCTCAACCTCTATGGCATGAAGCTAAACCCAATGAAGTGCATATTTCCAAACACTTTGCAAGAGTTCCTCGGATACTTGGTAACATAGTGTGGCATCGAAGCGAATCCAAAGCAAACCTCTGTCGTCCAGAATTTACCGTCACCTCGAACTCGGAAGGAGGTTGAAGACTTAACTGGGCTAATCACGGTTGTTAACCGCTTCATATCTAGATCAACAGATATAAGTCTACCCTTCTACCAGTTACTCCAAGCTAACAAGACGTTCGAGTGGAGTGAAGACTGCGAACAAGCCTTCTCTGATCTAAAAAAATACCCTACTACGCACTCATTCTGGCAAAACTAGAAAAGGACAAAATATTGTATATCTACATCGTAATATCCACCTCGGCAATTAGTTGAGGCTTAGTAAAAGAAGATCACGGAGAACAAAGACCAATATTCTATGTAAGCAAAGCCTTAAGCAGAGCGAAAATGAGGTATACCACGATGGAGAAGCTAGAGCTAGCCCTACTGATCTCGGTGAAAAAGTTACGCCCTTACTTTTAATCACACACTATAAAGGTATTGACCAATCACCCTCTTTGAGTTATACTACACATCCCCAACCAGTTCGAATTACTAATTAAATGGGCAATCGAGCTGAGTGAGTATGATATAATCAACAAGGGACGCCCAAGCACCAAATCTCAAGTCTTGGCTGATTTTGTAGCCAAACTCCCTGAAGAAGAAATCATCGAAATCACCAACGAAGAAGTATTATGGACCCTGCACATCGACGGCTCCTTTTCACGCAGAGAACCTGGAGTAGGGTTACGACTAAAGTCCCTAAAGGGTAAAATCATTGAACAATCATTTCGGTTGAACTTCAAGGCATCCACCAACGCGACATAATATGAAGCCTTAATCGCCGGCCTCTGGCTCGACGAGGCAGTAGGGGCAAAGCGCATAAAAGAAAATTGTGAGTCTCAGTTGGTAGCTAGTCAGTTCAACTGGGAGTACAAAACCAAAGATTCTAAAACGAATGCCTACCTCCAGGTAGTCAAAGAACTTACAGCCACTTCGGTGACACCAAGCTCAGGAAAATCCCACGAAACAAAACTCGTCGACAGATGCCTTGGCTGCATTGGTCACAAAGTCGAATATAAGGCAAGTTATCCCGATAGGTAGTATATCGAGCTCGAGCATCGATACGACTTCAGCATAACCAACGATCATGATAGTCAACGATTGAGAAGCATTTGAAGATGCCTCGGCCAAAGTCGATGAAGTTCCTGAAAAGAACTAGAGGGAAGACACTATCGTAAACATAAAGGAGGGCGAATGCCCAGAGAACAAATAGAAGGCCCGGCAATTATATGCTCAATGCGCTCTTTACACCATCTTCAAATATCACTTATATAGATGGAGTGTGGCGAGAGTGATGATGCGATGCATCGCTAGAGATGAAATCTACAAAGTATTGGCCAACACCCACAACGGTGACAGAGACAACCACTCAGAATGTCGATCTTTGGCACTCAGTTTGAGGAAGCTCGGATTATTTTGGACAACGATGATAGCAGATTGCTAGGAATTCACGGATATATGTGAGGCTTGGCAATGCCACGCTCCCATGAAATTGGCCCTGACGCAAGAGTATTCGGCCGCCACCATTGCCTATCCATTTATGCGATGGGCAATGGATGATGTGGGAGCGCTTCACACGTCCAAAGGAAAGAAACACATCCTCGCGATGATAGATTACTTCACGAAGTGGGTCAAAGCCGAAGCTTTCATAACCATCAAAAGAACAGATGTACAAAACTTCGTGTGGAAAAACATCATATGCCGACATGGGATACCGTATGAGATCGTAACGGATAACGGCATGAATCTTGTGGGTGTCTTTTTGTCAAATTCTGCAAGAAATGGAGGATACGACTAAGCACCACAACTCTATACTTCCCACATGAAAACGGATAGACTAAGTCTACAAACAAAACTCTCATAGGTGGACTAAAAAATAGGCTCGGCGACATGAAGCGAGTCTGGACCGATCAATTAGACGGAGTCCTTTGGTCACAATGTATTATACCTCGGTATTCTACAAGGCAAACACCTTTCTTCCTGTCTCACGGAGTGGACGCCATGGTATCCGCCAAAGTAAACATAGGAAGCTTACGCCATGTGCTTATGACTCGAAACCAAAATGGTGGAAAAACTGGACGTGCTGGAAGAAAGCTGAGGCCAGGCTTTGTTAAAAATACAAAATTAACAGCAGTTAGGCGCCAAGTACTACAACAAGAAGGTTCGCAACCGATTCTTCGCAGAAGGAGTCCTCATATTGCAAAAAACCTACGCAACAAAACAAGAGAAAAACGCCAGTAAACTAGGAGCAAAATGGGAAGGACTCATCAAGTGTCAAAAATTGTTGAACCAGGAGTGTACGAGTTACTCGAGATGAACGGCAAGGAAGTAAGTAATTCCTGGAACGCGTGGAACTTAAAGCGTTATTACTACTAGCTCGACAGTTCAAAAAAAAAAACTCGGCATCTAAGCCTCTTATATTCTTTTATTTGAACTACGAGCGACTTGATCCTTTTCTCAAAAATAGGGTACGTAGGCAGCCCCTCAGAAGGGCACAGTTGTGACTTTAATAAAAATACAAAGTTATTTTTATATTTTTGGTACACTCAGCCATTATACATGAAATCAAAAATTGGACTACTAGAATTACAAATACATGCATTCCTTAAGTAAAAACTTCCAAAATAATATCGGTGCAACAAGATACCCTGGCCAGATATCTGATCCCCCTACGTACTTCCCATAAGTATTGTGGCATAAAACCCACACAACTAAAGTCGGTCTCAGTTATGCACAAATTGTACAATCATTAAAGTAACCATACGCTGACTCAGATCGCATACTTTTCAATGACTTAGATAAAAGACAAGGTAAGCCCGTACATTTTTACGCACTTATTAAGTAAAGTTCAAAAGAATCAAGAAACTGAAGGGACTTTCGGTCCCAACCTCAGACAAAAAATCAGCTGTAACTAAAGAGGCAAATGCTTTATAAAAATACCAATTTATTAATAAAAGTTAAGGTACTCGGATTATATAGAGGAAATCCTAAAGGAAACTTTAAAGAGACAAATTTTTAACCTAGAAAACAAGAATTGCGAATAAGTTACCCCATCAACAACAACAACAGTATCTTTCAAACGAGTCACCAGAGAGGCAATCGCTGCAACAAGATCGGAAGAATTGAAGAAGCCCTAAGGGATATATCTTCTCGGAGCTGCTCTTGCTCCTCGTTGGCTCTGTTCCTCCGAGCTTCGTCCAACAACTCCTCGATGGTATGAGGTGATATCAAAGAAAGGGAGCTCGGCGGGTTCACCTCGAACTCTTCTGCTTGCTCCTTATTTCTATCCCTAACCTTGATATATCGGGAGCGTAGTTTGTTAGGAATAACGACCCCGAGTTTCTCTAGTCCGTCGAGGCAGGCAAAAGAACTAATGGCCTCGCACATTTGGGTCACGAAGTAATCACGACGATCTTGCCGACCGATTCAAAGATCTAGTTTGTCAATACTATCTACCCATAAGTCTATGTGCTTATGCATAGCCCTCTCTGGAGCCGTGGCTGAATCCCTATATGATTCACACAGAGACTAAAATCTTTCCTGCTATTTACCAACCATAGCCAGATGCCCTTTCAGCGATGGGATGTTAGCACGTTCTACCTCGAGACGCGACCTCAACCAAACGCTTGTCCAGCCAATCCTTTCAGGGCAGCTTGAGCCTCTAAGTTTGAATTCCACTTGGAGGTCGTCGCGTTCCTGACCACGGTCTTGTATGAAGAAACGAGATGGTTGACCGAGTTTACGAAATATAGAAACAAGAAAACAAGGGAAGTAAGAATTAATGTTAGAAGTCAAGGAAAGTGAGGAAAAAATCATCAAACCTCGACAGCCTTAACGGTAAACACTCTATATTGCATATCTTCAGGGTGTAGGAGCATTTTCTGGGACATTGGAGATTGTCTTGATCAACGAGGGATAGGTTGAAGGGTCTGACATCGAGAAGGGCACCTCCGGAAGATCAGATGATTCAGCTATATGGTCAGCCAGAACTTGGATAGATTGATTTCAGATTTTCTCTTCCCACACCAACGATGGCCGCCGTTCTCCATACTCTGATCTCAAGAATAAATTTCTCGATAGGAAATAAAGAAGTAAGATCAGGTTTTTCTGTGAGGAATATGATGTGGAACGAAGAAGACTTTGACTACACTATTTACAACCCGATTAGGAAATAGAAAAATGAAACTGGAGTGTCTTTTTCACGATTCACCGAAAATGGCGATCGTGGATACCAGGTGTGTTGCCAGGGGATTTGTTTAATAGGAGTTAATCATATTAACTCCTCGATTTAAATGAGCATAGCGGTTTCGCATTAAAAACCATCATTTCCATTCATTGCCTTTCAGACTGAATGATTAGATGCGTGCCACGTGGAGTAATCGAACGAATGTGTCTATTCAACCTTAAGTCAAATCAGCTTCTTTAACACGCTTTGTACGACCTCCGACGTCATGGTCGATTGCCGAACTCCCGGGGGGGGGGGGGGGGACTCTTATTGGTGGTACCAGGTTTGACACTCTCTAACCTGACTCATCTTATGATTAAACCGACTGGAATACCCATCCGGAGTTAGAAAGATGGGCCTAAATCAACCAAGGAAGCCCATCACAGAGATTAGATGTCGAATCAATGTCTAACCACCGACTTCTGAATACTTGGAGAATAAGTTGAGAATATATAGGAATATTGTGTCAATCCTTCTAGTTATGATACTTTCAATGCATTTCTAGGGTTTATTCGACTGAGATCATTGAGTATAAATATGTAAATCATTTCCCCGGGAAAGGGATCCGCAACTCTCTTGAGCAATATACTTCATTTGAAAACATTCTTGATCTTTTCATAAGCTTTTCATATTGTTTTACCCTCAAATCTTAAACTCCATTTGTTTGAGAAAGATTGAGTTCGTATACACGAACCCAGTACTTTCAGATATGATACAATTGATATACTTTGTTTGTTTTAATGTACATTGTATTGTATTAGAGGCAAAACAATAGTAGAACCCATATATATAGACTATGTATTAAGTTGAGTTTACATTAAAATTATTATAATTTAAAACAAAACTTGATCCATAGTGAATTATTGTCTGCCTCAGAAATAGTATGATCTAGTTCGCAAACGATTGACAGTTTGTTTGATCCACGACAACTATTTAAAACACAAATTTCATGTAAAAATTGTGTAGAGACCAACAATAGAAATCCAAAATTTGGTATTTATAATGATATTCAATTTTTAGAATACGTATTTGCTCCTTATAATTATAGACTGATCCAAATGACAAACTAGTCGATATATTTGTCCACTCCTGTCTTGTAGTAAGGAAGAACAAGACATTGCGATGGGTAATGGGCCCTACATGATGACAACTCAACGGACCATTAGAACATAAACACAGAGAAATTACAAACGAAGATGAGTGCGTGGGAATCCGACGTACAACACCATCTCTCTTCCAATATCGTACGGTCACTATTCATGTTCATAACATAGATTCGATTTCACATTATTGATAACGATTGCAACTCATCATCATTTTCTATATTTGACTGCTTAAAGAAATTGACCGATACATTATTGCGAGCTTAGTGATTATTTTGTTATAGATTTTAGGTTACGAGAGTTTTGTTGCATAGTAAATATACTGTATATAGGTCTAGTTTCCAAGGTCATTTGTCAATGTGCTATAGCTTTAATTATAAAATCTACAGATTAATTATAATAAGCTAAGTTGTTGTTTTTTATGTACGAGATGACGAAAAGAATACAATGTTATATTCCTAGGTAAATGTTAGATAATGATCAGGGGAAAAAAAATTTAAGAGCTATTTCAAAATGTTAAATATCAAATGTTCTAAAAACATTTCCTTTTTTACCTTTGAAAATTTTAGTTTCTGCACCCAACAAAAGGTCTAAATGGTTATCAAATTTTGGAATGCATGAAATAATATGAATAAATAAAATAGAATAGAGTTCGATGGAATGTTGGAAGTTAGATATGTAAGATAAATGGAATAAACAATCGCAGAGAAATATTTGTGTAAGATTAGTGGATTTTAAAAGGAATATAATGGAATACAAAATAAATATGATGAAAACTATATAATATTATATAAAAACCAAAAATGTTTATAACACTAACCTATAGTTATTAAAAACATCAAAGAAACGTTATAACTTAGAACCATAATTTTATTAACATAGTTAAAGAAGTTTAAACTAATTCTTTTTTTTATTGAACCTAATATTTAAAAGAATTTTACAATCCATATTTCCTTAGCAATTTTTAGTATTGAACCTAATATTTAAAAGAATTTTACAATCCATATTTCCTTAGCAATTTTTAGCAATTTGATCACGAACAAATTTTATATAAGATTTGGCTTTATTGTTTTATACTTTTATATAAGATTTAGTTTATTGTTTTATATCAATAAAAAGTTCATTGAAATACGTGAAATTATATAAATCACTATCATAAGTTTTCAAAGCTTCCTTTGGCCAGCAGAATATAATTATAACAGTAGCAATTACTACATTCTTACCACAAAACAATACACATCACAAACTAGAGTTAATAAAAAAAGTTGAAGAAAAAGATGAGCGATAGTACTATTGTTTACGAGTGTTTTAAAAAGCGTTTTAGGCGTTCGCCTAGACGGCGCTTAGGTGCTAAGCCCCTATAAACCGTGGCGATTATAAGCTCCTATAAATCGTGGCGATTAACGTTTAGACCGTCTAAAATATTATAATATTATAAAATATAATTTTTTATTTATAAACCATGATATTCTTAATATTAGGGTATAAAATGATAATAATTGTCTTATATATAAATCATGATATTTTATATGTTAAGAATAATATTATCTATCCATCTTAAATACATTTTTTTTGAGTTGAAGTAGGCGTTTGAGGAGCTAGACAATGGATCACCGCCCTCTTAGTGCCTAACGCTTTCTTGAATATTGTTGTTTACCAATTTCATTCAGTCTGTTAATTTGCGATTTGATCATTTAAGTATAGCGTGTCTATACTTATAAGAAGAAAGAAATGCTGTTTTTTTTAATCAAATATTATGAAAAAATCTTAGCAAAAATGTTAATTAAGAGTTTGACCACTTCCGATCATTTGAACTAAAACTGGTAACAAAATCTTAATTTTAATATTTTTCTTAATTATAATTTTGTATCCCATCTATTCACGTTTTTTTTCTTTCCTGAATGTTTTTTTCAACTCCATTCTTTTATAATTTCACATATGTGATAAAAAAAAATTGGAATGCACAAAAATAACATATCCCATAAATTACCAATCCAGTTGCACTAACTCCCTTTTTTGAAGTAGTATTGTTATATTGAACACACTAAAGCATTATAATGAAGAGTTGCAAAGACGACAGAAATTAACTTACGAGAGTCGAGAGGCATTTATCAGTTTTTTTTTTTTTTCAACTATCGGCTCTTACTATATTGTAATATACTCCCACTGTTTTTTAAAGATTGATGTTTTGGGTTTTTCACACATATTAAGACGAGTAATACTTAGGTACACTCCTCGGGTGTACCTAAGAATCCACCACTCTCCCAAAAAATCAATTTTTAGTGGATTTGTAGTTAAAACTTTTAGGTTTGGGTTAACTAGTCTCAAATTAAGGTATAGTTTTGGAGTTTAGGGTTTGAGTTTGGGGTTTAGGGTTTAGGGTTTAGGGTTTAGGGAATAGTTAACCCAAAATAAATTATAAACCCTAAACTCAAACCCTAAACTCCAAAACTATAATTTGGGTTAACTATTCCCAAATTAGGGTATAGTTTTGGAGTTTAGGGTTTGAGTTTGGGGTTTATAATTTATTTTGGGTTAACTATTCCCAAATTAGGGTATAGTTTTGGAGTTTAGGGTTTGAGTTTGGGGTTTATAATTTATTTTGGGTTAACTATTCCCAAATTAGGGTATAGTTTTGGAGTTTAGGGTTTGAGTTTGGGGTTTATAATTTATTTTAGGTTAACTATTCCCAAAACCCTAAACCCTAAACCCTAAACCCCAAACTCAAACCCTAAACTCCAAAACTATACTCTAATTTGAGACTAGTTAACCCAAACCTAAAAGTTTTAACTACAAATCCACTAAAAATTGATTTTTTGGGAGAGTGGTGGATTCTTAGGTACACCCCAGGAGTGTACCTAAGTATTACTCATATTAAGACACAAGAAATATTGTGTCAACTAATTATTTATTTTTATTTTTGACTTACTTTTTTGTACTTTTCTCTTTTTAGTTGATTAAAAAACTATTTAATAATTTGGTAAAACGTAAAATCATAAAGTAAAGTGTAGAAAATCAATATTTTTAAAACAAGGAAAAAACTCAAAACATCAATCTTTTAAAAAGAGAGAGAGTATGATTAAATAATTTTTTTTTTTTTTTGATAAAGTGTATTGAATAATATCACCAGCAGAAAATTTATGAAACAACAATAACTACATGTATATGTAAATTCCTATGTTTATATATACACAAAACACTTATACAAACAGTAAGATGCGATTTAAACACACATTATAAGAAATTAATAATGGGCGGCTTTATGGTCTGTTCCAAATCACGTTCCGAATTGGTTCACATTATTCTTCACACATTGTTTAAATATATCAAATATTAAAATAATATAAGTTCGAGACCACAACAGGTATGTGTGTCTCTCTCTTCCCACATTTCCATGTATGTATACATATGCTTGGCTTTTCCTTTTACTTCACTTTTTCATTTCTATGCTCATCCATTCATTCTCTCTAATCTCAATAAACAATATCTATCTCCTAAACACAAAACACTCACAACTCATCAAATAATCTTCAAATAGCTTCTCAGATTCAGCTCTTATGGATCATTTGTTACAACACCAGGTAAAACTGCAATTCTAAGATCCACAATTTCTAAAATCTTGATTCGTTTCTATTAACTAAAATCTTGATATTTTTGTTTTGTTTCTCAAAGGATGTTTTTGGGAACTATAACAAAGCAAGAGAAACCATGGGAGTATCATGTTCATCAAACCCAACACAACTAGATCACAATGATCAGAAGAAACCTTCTCCGGCGACTGCCGCGGTGAGGCCACAGCCACCGGAGCTAGCCCTAAGATGTCCACGTTGCGACTCAACAAACACAAAGTTTTGTTACTACAACAATTACAGCCTCACTCAGCCTCGCTACTTTTGCAAATCTTGTCGGAGATATTGGACGAAAGGCGGAACCCTAAGGAACATCCCTGTCGGAGGAGGCTGCCGGAAAAACAAACGGTCCTCATCTTCGATGACAAGAAGCCTCAGAACCACCCCGGAACCTGCGTCCCACGATGGAAAATCGTTCTCGACGGCGAGCTTTAATGGGTACAATAACAATGAACAGATCGATTTGAGCTTAGCCTTTGCCTTGCTGAACAAGCAACCCCCGGGGAGTTCTTCACAACTAGGGTTTCCTTCAGAATTCCGTAGCTCTCATGATCAGTCTAACATGGAGGGTATGTTTGGGACAATTCAACAAAAGGGGAACGCTGGATATGCCTTTGGAAACGGTAGTAGCGGTCTGGATATTGCGACGGGGACTGATCCCAGCAAGGTCTTATGGGGATTTCCATGGCAGGTGAATGGAGAGAGCATTGGGATGATGAACATAGGAGCAGGAAATGGTCATGTAGATCAGATTGATTCAGGGAGAGAGATTTGGACCAATATGAACTATATTAATTCTGGTGCTTTAATGTAGTTCAACTTAAAACCTCAATTTTATTTGGGTTTTGATTTAGGGTTTGAGTTTAATACTTTTATTTGGGAGAAAAAGGGGGATACTTATTTTATGAAATGGTTAAGGAAATATAAATATATTAGGGGGTTTTAAAGAGTTTCAAACTTGCAAAATGGGGTTGGGGGTGGTTTTTTTTCTTCTGTTTCTGATCTAAATTGTGTTGAGTTTCTTTTTGTTATTGTATGCTCACTATGTTTTAATTTTTAAATGAAACATTTCCTTTGTTTTTCCATTTTCGAGATCGATTAGCACATTAACCATTTGCAAAAATTCCAATGGATTCTGAAAATCAAGAAATGGAGATTTTATTAAATAAAATAATTTACTTTTAAGCCCTAGTTTCCCAAATTGGATAATTATTTCTCCTGAAGAAAAATGTGATGTCTAGAGGCTTCTTAATGGCGCGGTCAATGGCGTTGATGTTTCTACTTAATTGATTTAGTGACGTAAAGGATCAATCTTGGTAATGTTGTTGTATAATTTCAAATAAATATTGGTATAATGTGGACTAATTATAATACTACTATATTACTCTCATCATTTCGAACTAGAAATTCACATATAAAAAAATAGAAAGTGTAAATTAAGTACTGATGAAGTTTCGCGTTAACTAGTTGTAAATTGTAGTATTGAATATTTGGAGGTGAGAATGAAGGACTAGAAATGATGAATTGATGACTAAGGAAAGATCTCACCTAACCTAATTATGCTTACAGAATGTTTTGAATGAATATAAAATGTTTTTTTGGTTGGTAGTTGTTTTACACCAAGAAACACGTGTTTATGTGTTTAATTAAACATATAATCAAAGAGCCTTAGCGTTTAGCTAGGACCCAAGGGGGGGAAAAATGTGACCTCGTAATTATTTTCAAACAATTGACAAAGAAAACTATAGTTTATCAGATTAGGTATTTAAATTAAACATTTTTAAAAACTAGACAAGAGAAGAGAACAATGAACTTGCTCACCATAAGGGTGATCTAGTGGTAGTTATTTTCGGGTATGGCGACTTTCTCCCACCTCCTCTCCCTCGGAGTTTAATTCTTTCTAAGAACAATTTCGTTGCGTGCGGATAAGCCAAAGGCCCAAAGCTAGGCTTAGGCCAAGTGGAAGACTCAATGGACTAATTTTTTCAGTCGGACTAAGTTATTATGGGAATAGTTGGAACCGTCTATATTACCGGTTAGTTGTACTGGCGTAGTTCTTGCACATAAAATGGTTTTGTATCTTTAAATCCGATGTGAGAATCCTGCTCATCAAAATGCAAAGTGAAAATTCAAGAGTTACGGACCGATCAGGATTGATGTTTTAAAATTGTTGTCTTAAACCACAAAAGTATCACTAATTGCTTTTATATTGGAAAAATACCACAAAAGTTTATGCTTTTAAATATGAAATCGTCTTATAAATCGTCTTATATAGATTGGGGTTTATCAAGGCATTAACAACTATCTTTTTTTTTTTGGTATAAAAGACGCTCATTTTCTACTGTTTTTTCGTGTCAACAAAACCATGCACTACATGTCCACCCTGATCACTTCTGTTTTCTGTTATTTAACAGAAACGCATTACTAATAATAATAATAAGAAAAACAAAAACCACATGGATTACAGGGCTTAACGGGCCTGGCATTAGGCCCAATGATAATTTCAACCTGCTTACTGAACTAGGAGCCTTTCATGCCTTTGGTATTAACAGGCAACAATCTGGTTCCACAGGCACAATGACAGACTTAACAGTCTCCCTCCTGAGATACTTAACATGATAATAAAACTACAACAACTCAAATCTTCCCAACATGTAGTTTTCAGAACATAGTTTGACAACTACTAATTCACATCAATACCAGAGTCACAGAGTTGCTCTTATTATCCAACTCCAAATCAACAGTACCTGGGAAGCAGAACCCGAGGTGGTCAAAGCGAAGGTCAGTTGCTTTAAAGAACTCGAGAGAGACTACTCATCGAAAAGATATGAACTTTAGAAGAGATTATTACCTAATTATATTAGTCATTCTTCAAGTTATTTCTGAGGCTTCTTCCACAAAACACCAATCTTCTTGAGCATATTCCCATTTTTCTTCTTTGTCAATTCATCGTCGATATCTTCAGCGTAAGGAGAGTTCGTTTGACTGTAGTTCTCAGAAAATTTCCCGTTGTTCCCTGCAGAAGAGAGCATGGCAGTAGCTGCTTCTGCAGCTTTTCTCCATTGGTTTGATTGAACTTTGAGCTTCCTGAGTTCTGTTTCCATATCTGAGTTTGAAACTTGAGTAGCCTCTAGTTGCTCGGTGACTCTAACCGCTCTCTTGCTACTCTTATCAGCCTCTTCCATTGCAATCCCTAGCTTCATGAACGCGTCTTGTACATCTGTCTCCCTTTTGTTGATATCCGACTTCAATGTCTCGTTCTCGTCTGAAATAATCTGGAGTTCTGTCTCTTTATCCATCAAATCCGCCTTTAAGTTCTCTATCGCCTCCCTTAGTTTCTTCAGCTCAGCTTCAACGTCTGTTTCTTTCTGGTTCTTCATCAGTTTCAGGCATAAGTTATCTTTCTCCTCTGATATAAACTGTAATTCTGTTTCCTTGTCCATCAACCTCGCCTTTAGCTCGTCTATCTCGGATTTAGCTATCTTTAATTCAGACTGAAGTTCTGCTTGAATCCGTAACCGATAAGAAACCTCTACGTTTCCCTCTTGGCCTTTTTTCGTAGATGCTTCTAGAGCCGCTCTCAGTTTCTCTACCTCACCTCTTAAGGAAGATACTTCTTCCTCCATCTCATTTGACTCCCCAAGTTTTAAACTTTCATAGTCTTTAAGCAGAATTTCATGGTTTACCAAATCCTCTGGATTAGCCTGAAGTTTATCCACAAGAGCTTCAAGCCATACCATCCTCGATTTTGATCGTTCAAGCTCCACGGCCATCTTCTTGTAACTCTCAACTGCTTTTGTTCCATCTGACTTCAGTTCTTCCACTGCCTTTTTAGCATTCTCCAATTGCCTAAGAGTTTCGGAGGCTAAAGCCTCAGTTTCAGCTTCTGATACCTCACAGTCATTAAGTTGGTTCCTAAAATTCTCGACGAGGAAAAGGGTGTCCATTAAGTTACTTCTCAAAAGTTGAATCTCAGAGTTACGCAACTCAGCTTGCTTCACATGACCAGCTTCAGAAGAAGCGATCATCTCAATCTGAAGCTTGAGTTTTCGGATCTCATGAACAACAACAACCAATCCTGCGCTTTCATCAACAGTAGCACTAAACTCCAAATCACACTCTTGAGATACACTTTGATGTTCAAGAACGCCGGTTTTATCGGTTTCTTCCTCCAAGGCTGAAACTTCCAAGAACTGGTCCTGGGTCTCTTCAAGCTTAGAGGTAACTTCTTGTAGCTGTTTCCTCAACTCCTCTGCTTCTTGCTCTGCCTGCTTCTTTGATGTCTCAGAAACTGTGACTTGATCTTTCTCCTTCTTCAGCTCTTCTTGAAGCTGCGAGACCAGTGACTCTAGCTCCGTTATTCTACTCGGCCTCTTCTTCTGTTACCAAAAGAAAATGGCGTTGTTACAACAATCTCAAGGAGATAAGAAAACAAAACAGACAATTGAGTGAGAAATAGTTACATTATCATCTCTCAACTACCTAAACTTAAATGTTCTACCTAATTCTACATCCCATAGGCCCCAAAATTTAATGTATACTAAATTTTTCCTCATCAAAATTAATACAGAAACGTGTTATGACGGAAAGGCTTATCTTGGATTATGCAAATAAAAGAGAATTTATGAAATCTAGATACCATAATAAATAATAAAACAAGAAATAAGAATTTTTATTTTCAAGATCCTTAGATTGAATCTGAAACAAGCTTTTAAGTACAAGAGGCTCATACCTCGGAGACAGGGCTTCGTGGAGACCTACGGTCCAGAACTTTAGGACTTTTCTCCTTTGGTGTTCTGTTATTAGCTGAGATAGGAGGTGAAGAAGAGTCAGACTCTAGTGCTGCTATCTTCAGTGGCCGAGCAGCTCGAGGAGACAGCTTCTTAGGAACATCTGGTGATCCATTTCTGCCCCAAAACACACACAAAAGTTTACAACAAAAAGATGACAAATCCAAAACCAAGAAGATACTAAGAAATAACTTCTTACTAATAGTAACTGATCATTATAAGTAATAACTTGTTGGGTTTGCTTAGTTTCAAAAGAGAATAGAGAAAAATTGGTGACAGGATTTAGTTAAATAGATTCAAGAATGTATTGAGGACCACAAGATTACAAGATTCAGTGTTGAAAAAGAGAAGAATTCCCACAAGGAAATCACAAAAGAGGAGGAGAAGAATCAGCTATAAATGCAAAGAAACTATACAACGACAAAAACCAAGATTTACCTTGTCTTTTGGGTCTGCATACTGTAATATTATTATCTCTCCAATGCAAAGGATGAATATAATCCTTGGTTACACCAATAGATATTTTCAGCCTCGTCTTTGCTTCTTCAATGTAGCCTGACCCACCAAGAATTGTAGAGAGCTCATTAATATTTAATGCAGAAATATGAAGACATATTTAAGAATCCAATGGCAGAGAAAACATGATAGGAGTTATTACAAAGAAAAAGGATAAGCCTAAAAAAAACATTTCTTTACTTCTGTAATCAAATTCAATACCAGAAAAATGAACATCTTAAAGAAGAAACAAAATCTTTTAGTGCACTTCTTAGTAATGGCTTATGTCAACATACAGATTCAATGGATTGTGCATTACCAACCGTAAAACCATTAAGATTCAGTGCATACACTCATGTTCATGATTCTTGATCAAACATCTCACTTTACAACAAAAGTATAGTTTTTTTTTTACTTAAGACCATTCTACTCTAATAGAACCTACTCAAATACAACACTTGAGTAAATATTATGAAATGGGACAGATAGATACACTCAACACAAACAGAGTCAAATCGCAGGTGAAAATTAGTAACATATTACCAAAAGATGAGTTCAAAGATTGTATAGCTGAGTTTTTGTCCTGGATTTATCCAAATTAACCCAAACACAAGAAAGAAAGAAAGAAAGACCAACTTTTATCTTGACATTGATGCTAACTAACTACACAAGTTGTTTCTTTTACTATAAAGTTACATAAAAAAGTAATCTCCTTTGTTGCCTATTGACTATGTAATGTTCACAACCTATTATCATGAAGGCTGGTACCAAGGGGTCCTACACAACCAGAATAAGGTGGTTGATTTACATTAATGTCCCTACCAGATGCACCCTCCTAAATGGAACACAAGAGGGTGACACAGTCATTTTGGAGATCAAGTTCCATCTTCTCCTCTATTATTGCCGTGAAAAAAGGGGACTTAAACGATGAAGAACTACTACTATCATTAATCATAATGAGTTAAACATATACTATTAAATAAAAAGTAAACAGATTAATACCCACTCAGAGACAAGCCAGGAAGAAATCTATTTGGTTTATAGGATAAACTTTTCCATGAAAGAGGAGAATCTATTATGTAAATCCACTTGAGTGAATCATGCAGTGATCATGTTAATTAAAGTAAGCATGAGCAAACAATCGCAGTGCAGCACAGAAAAAGCTTCAATATTTGACCTTAAAAAAATTACTAAAACAAAGGAAAAAAGACTTCTTTTTTCTAATAAGACCTTATATCACTGTGATGCAACAATAAACTAACCAAAGATTCTAATTCAAAAGTAAAATAAAAGCTAAAATAAGAATACCACACAAATTAGAAAGAAACAGAGAAAAGGAGACATTTTGACACAATATAAAAGCCCTAGTATTTGTGTTTTCCTTCTCCGTTTAGCTTTAACATAAGAAGTGAAATTTCTAATTTTTTTATTTATAGGTTTTAACCTTCTTGGAGCTTTATGCAATTAAGCGAGACTAGAATCATAAAATGGCAAGGAGAAGCAGAATATCCAAAAAGGGGCAAAGAAAAAGGAAGAAAAATCAAAACTTTTTACTCGAATAAGAAACTACATTTTCCAGGAGACAGTGTATTTAATCATGAGAATCAAATTCAGAGGAAGAAAAAAAGTCCCTTACGCTGTGAGGAAGGAGGGTTGGTGCTTGAAGAAAAGATTCAGTTTTTTTTGTTGTGAAACAAAATGTAAAAAAATCAAAATGGGTAGAGAGATTTGGGGGAAGCAAAACCTAAGTTTTCTTTTTTACTTTGAGTTATCTAAGAAAGAGTCTCGTGTGAAATAAGAGAGAGAGTAGGTGTTGTGGCTTTGGGCAGTGAGTCTGAGTAGGAAAGGAAAGAGGAGAGAAGGGAACAAAAGGTTATTACAAAACGCAGAACGACAAAGCGTACTCCTTTGTCGTTTTGAAGACTATTTTGGTTTTTCAAAATTTAATTTTCGGTTTTAGACATTTCCCAAGTCCATATACAAACCCGGGAATCTTTATACTCTACTCTATTTTTCCCCGGTCCTCTATAAACTAAAATTAAAAATTAATTTGACGAATAATTATGTATAGATGTTTAATTCTATTAATTTAATTAATTATATTAATTTTAATTAATTATTTAATGTTTTTTTAAAGATATGCCAAGAACTACTTTTTAATTATGCCACAGTGGATTTTAATATATTTCTATGGAATACACTATTGAATAACACAAATATTACTCTGATTTTAAAATACAATAAAATACACAATTGAATAACTCCTCCTAAATTAAAAATTAATTTGTCGAATAATTATGTATAGATGTTTAATTATATTAATTTTAATTAATTATTTAATGTTTTTTTTAAAGATATGCGAAGAACCACTTTTTAATTATGCCACAATTTACAAACTTTTGTTTTTTACTTCAGTTTTTAATTTTTTTTAAAACACAGATTATAAGGTCTTTAACAGGGTTACAAGGTTAACAAATTATAATTTTTTTTAAAACGGGGTTATAAAGTTTTTAAAACGGATTATGTGGAAGCTAGATTCCGCACTAAGAATTTATATATGAATTCAGGGAACAAACTTTAGTCCTAAGAAATGTCTATAGATCTCACTAAGATCGAGACCAAAATAACGGAAAATAGATTTATATTGATATTCGATCAAGTATACAAAGAACTTTAGCTAGAACAAGTGTGTGATGAGTTAACGTGTGATTGTGTGTAAAACGTAAGGAAAAAGTTAGCCATGTCGACTCTAAAGCTAGTTATTTATACTTCTCTGAGCTGAACGGTTCAGCTCCGCGAATCCCTCCTCGTCGCCGGAGATCTCGGGCACGTTCTGATGCGTCCTCCGAAAATGTCGGAATCTCTTCATAAACCGTTGAGCGGCGCTGACTTGTTATATCCTCGCTGAGTTGCTTAGTCAAAGGGTCTTCAGCTCCGCGGCCAACGAATCAATTACTCGGACCCAGCAAGGCCGAAGGACGTGCTGGCCTTTCTCCGAATCTCAGCGCGAATCTGGGCCTTAGGCCTAATATCAAATATAATCCAGTTTGATTATATTTTAAGTTTAGTGGGTCAGATTTCTAATGGAGAAATCCAACTCCAACAATTATAAGATTTTTTATAAGTTATATAAAAACCTTATAATATGTTTACAAATCTTATAATCCGTGTGTTTTTTTTATTAGGTGACATGTTCGCAAATGTGCATAGGATAGTTGCCAGATTAAAAAAAAAATTCAACAGTGGTATTTTTGAAATTGTCCCTTATTTTAATTAAGTTGTATTTCTTGTTCCATTGATTATTGACTACTAGAATAGGACCCGCGTTGATACGCGAGTAAATACATTAAAATTAGTGATAAATATTTAAGTGTTAATTAGTAACACGCTGAATCACAAAATTATTTTGAAATACTATTTAAACAACTAAAAATCATTATAGATCAATCTATATCTTAAATCTCATGTTCTTGTTTATATCATGCAGTCCCAAAAATATATATAAAAGTTCAAATGATATTTTTATTAATAAAAAGAATCCAAAATTATATATGCAACAGAATAATTAAAAATAACTAAATTTACTTCATCATTCTAACGACGGTAATTTATCATTTTTTTGCCAAAAAGCGATCTCTAACTTTATTAATGTTTTCTGGCATGTTGAACATGATATATAGTTCCACCCATTACGTGAAATAATTGCTTCACATAAAAATTCGTTGGTCTGCAATTAGTTAAATTACAAATATCATATAAATAACATAATAACAACCTTATAAATTATGTTAGGGTTTAGAAGGATATAGAAATAATTGCATTACCATACAATTATCCGATGAAACTCCCAAACTTATCGCTTAAAATTTGATTAAGAGAATGAAAAAATTGAGCACAGGAAAAAATTATGAAAAATATTGATGTTATTATATAGAGTTTAGTCTCTCGATTAAAAATATGGCATTGTGTCTTTTTCCAAGTATTAATTTTTTTTTGGTTGAACCTAATGGCATCTATACTTTTCTCTTTTTTCAATGATTTATGTTTTGGTATTTTTATATTTTTATTATATCGGTAAAAATGGACTATTTTTTTAATTTTCCATTTTTTTATGTCATGTTTTTTTTTTCAGAACACTTCTTTTTCTTTTATCAACTGTCTTGTTTTTTCTTTTTCTTCTAATTTTATGACGAACAATTCTTGGGTTCGTGAACCATCTCATTCACTCCCTTTTGATTAACCAATCAAATTTTAGTTGTGGGTCCACCAATCTTAATAAATTATTTTTATAAAAATTAAAATTGAAATAAATGTGGGATCTTTAATAAAAACGAATTTAACTTAAAATAAATAATAATTATCTAATTAAACATAGATTTTAAACCCCAAATCCAAACCCTAAACCCCAAAACTATACTCTAATTTGAGAACAGTTAACCCAAACTCAAACCCTAAACCCCAAAACTATATTCTAATTTGGGAATAGTTAACCCAAAATAAATCTTAAACCCCAAACTCAAACCCTAAACCGTAAAACTATACCCTAATATGGGAATAGTTAATTCAAACTCAAACCCTAAACCCCAAAACTATACCCTAATTTGGAATAGTTAACCCAAAATAAATCCTAACTCAAACTCAAACCCAAACCCTAAACCCCAAAGCTAAACCATAATTTGGAAATAGTTGACCCAACATAAATAATAAATCCCAAACTCAAATCCTAAACCCTAAAACTATACCATAATTTGGGAATAGTTAACCCAAACCCAAAAGATTTAACTACAAAAAGTAATTTTCAATGGATTTGTATTTAAATTTTTTTAGGTTTGGGTTAACTATTCCCAAATTAGGGTATAGTTTTGGGGTTTAGGGTTGATAATTTATTTTGGGTTAATTATTCTCATATTAGGGTATAGTTTGGGGTTTAGGGTTTGAGTTTGAGTTGAAGATTTATTTTGGATTAACTATTCTCAAATTAGGGTATAGCTTGAGGGTTTAGAGTTTGAGTTTTGAGTTTTGAGTTTAGAATTTATTTCAATTTTTTTCAAACAAATTAATGTTATTTTTTAATTAAATTATATTAGTTATTTTTTTAGTTAAATTATGTGGCTCCCACATCTTTGTTTTGATTGGTTAGTAAAGGAAAAATTTTATATCAGTCTATTGACACGTGTCATATATCAGTCTATTGACACGTGTCACAATCTAAAATAATAATTATATATGTAATGATCTCGTGAGTTACAATTTTGCTTATGTATCGCGCTCTCGTCAAACGCACTAAACTTTATATAATAAGATTTTTTTTCTTTTTATTTATTTTCGTTTTTAATGAATTATATTTTCCTATCCTATTTTTTTAATTCGTTTAGACTATTAAAGTTTTTCTTTGTACGGTAATTAATTTAAACTGTTATAATTTTTTCTTAGTTATTTTGTTAGATAATTTTTTTTGTCTTTTTATTTCGTTTCCTTTTTAATGAATTATAGTTATTTTGTTAGTTTTCCTTTTTTAATTTAATTTTTTATAACGAAATTTAAGTTTTAACACATGTCTTCATCTTATCAATATTAGACACATGTCGTGATCTAGCAAATTACAATTTTGCTTATGTGTCGCGTTTCATCGACCGGCTTCTCTTTTATATGATAAGATTTTGTGGGTCTGATTGGTAACACGACCTAATACAAATATTTTGATGGTACAAGTAGTTGTACAAAGATGCAAGAACAATTAATTTCGGTACAAATAGTGATTACGGATAGCAGTACAGAAAAAATAGTGATAATATTTTTGTAATGATGTTTTACTGATTGGTTATGCAAGGGATAAACAAGTTATATTGTTCTAAAAAAACTTAGCCAATCGAAGCATTTATTTTGCCTCTCTAGGTAGAGCTAATAAAAGTGTCTGAGTGGATACAAAGCAAAATACTTATTATTTTAAGTATACTAGGTGATGAGTAGCGAGGGTTAGTATTTTAGAATGGTTGTAAACATTTCTCATTATATCTTTTTGTTGTGGTCTTTGTTTTTTAACCAAGTTACTATAGTTCAATACGCAATATAGCTTTAAATTACTCTCACATGATTATAATTTGGTTCTCTAGATAAGTTGTTAAACATGGAGATCATTCTCCGCACTCAGATATGAGTAAAAACATAGCCGCAATATTTTGTTTAAGTTAACACAATCATCCACGTGACAAACAAATATAAAAGAGAACAATTCATTAGTATAAAAATCCACGGGAACAAAAAAGTATAGAAGAAAATATGGTAAAAGAAAACAAAGTCTCATATTTACTCATTGAAGTAGAACAAAGGCTCTCCCTCCCCTATTATCCATAATTTGTTTGCTTTTAAATTTGATACTACATTAGAAATTTATAATACAGTTTTCGCTTTCTTTCATTTTTCAGAACTTGTTGAATATATATTTTCTTGTTATACTCTCATCATACAATACATTTTTGATTAAAAAAATTTGAAATCAATTTACTACACACATGAAAATTTATGTAACACTTGTGTTGATGATGGATAATAAGAGAGTCGGGTTCTCTCTTATTTTCTAATGTTTTGACCGACCAAAATTCTCTTTTTTTCATTCTGGTTTTGACCAACCAAGCCAACATATCTCTAAGGCCATTCCCTTTAAAACCCTAGGTACTCATTACGTCCTGAAACTTATCTATGTAACGCCAATGGGGTATGCATCAAAAATCATATCACTAAAACAATATATGCACCATTTAGCAATATAGTTCTGCAATGTAAATGTGATAAAGAAAAAAAAGAGATTGTACTCAGGTTTTATCTCGTATTACAAACAGCATTCGTAATCGTAGTTTTACGTGGACTAAACAATCGCATCATACATAACCTGTCAAACACAACTCCAAAGATTTAAACCCAGGGGAAAGAATTTTTTTCTTATGATACACATGGTTTTAACTTTCAGAGCATCAGAAACAAATACCTAGAAGACATTCTCCAGAGAGGTTTATTAGCTGCTTGTTCACGTCCAATATCGTGACACCACCTAAAAGCACAAGCTTTGAGAATTGGTAACAAAACATTTTCCATTTAACAAAACCAAAAGCCACATTTAGGTATTTCGAAAACCGTTCAATCAATCGACGTGAAACAATTGAAGGTTTATATGAATCTGCTTTTCCGGGAACATATATAGTGGAAGATAAATATTTGGAATGCAAAGAGACGACATAGGTTTGAGGAATGCAAAGAGGCGACATAAATTTTTTAAAATCTGCATTTACTATTCTAGTTTATGCGTTTTTGTTAGGGACTTTTTGTTATCGACATAGAGAATTTTTTTATGCTGTTAAATGGGCCTGGTTTTTGTATTTAAAATAAAGCATGTTTAAGGCGATGACGTGGCAGTGGGAGAAGAGAGATTTGGTTTGCTGACGTGGACACCCTCATGTGCCTCAAATTGTCGGCGTTTCGGCTTATTCCTATCTGCACTCCAGGTAACTGAGAAAATTTATACCTTCTCTTTTAATCTTTGCTTATTCATACCCACACTCCCTTACTTAGGCTTATAAGTACCTGGCGTATTACGGAGTTAGATTTCCCGTTAACGGAGCTAACTCGACATCTTAGTCAACAAAACGGGTTTTCTGGGTCATATTTGTTATTTTATTTTATTTATTTGTTTAGTTTGGAGAAGTTGTTAAAGCGACGTCACTTCGTGGAATTGATATAATGGTTAAAAAAATCTCTCGGATGTCGTTTTATCAGATTAAGCAAGAACCCTAAAATCGATCTCTTCCCTTTTGGCCGACAACGGAGACAGAGAAATGGTGAATCAATTCTCTCAATCGAATCAAAGATCGTCATCTTCTTCAGGAGGTAATGCGAGAGTTGGTGGTAGAGAGAGATGATTACCGATGAATTGTAGATGTGGAGAAAATTCAGTAGTGAGAACTTCCAAAACCAGCCAAAATCCGGGAAGACTTTTCCATTGTTGTCCATTCAGACATGAAGGGGTAAAAGTTTTAATTTCACTTCGATTGCTTAATATTATTGTCTTATGGAGTTCAAAACTTAGTTATGTTTATCTTTTTGAAGGATAAAACCCATTTGTTCACATGGACTGATGAAGCTATGGTAGAAGAGATTGAAGATTATAAGTTGATCATAAGTGAACTTAAAGAAGAGATGGAGAATCTGCAAGTTGAGACTGCAAGTTGTGTGAAAGAGATTGAAGAAATAAAGAAAAAAGGTTGATAGTTGTGAGAAAGATGTCAGAGAAGTCGTAAGGGAGATACATTGCTTGAAGAACATTCTTGTTTGTGGAGTATTGGTGGTTGTCTCTTACTATTATTTTTTTACATAAGTATTGATCCAGGTTATGGATTTTTATTGTTTTAGAACTTGAAAGTATTAGCCTATGTAATCAGTTGTAAAAGAACCAATTTGTGATGAAGTTGTTCTGTGGTAAATGAATTTTCTTCTTTTGTCCCGATTTATGTTGTTACAAAACACTAGTTAAAAACATCAAAAGGTAGTTTGGTAACTATTACAAGAGTATTGAGTATTCAATAGTTTGTTCTAATAAGGTAGCACAAAACCAAGTTTGGTTGCGATTACAAGAGCATATTATAATCTTAAAAACAAAAGAACCAAAACCAAGTTTGGTTCCTATTGCTAAAGCCGATCAAATATAGTAAACAAAAACAACATCAAGTCTTCACCATATTAACCAGTCATTCACCATCATCATCAGTCTTGACAATCTCCATATCCATGAACCTCCACTATAACGAGCAAGTGTTATCATCAGTGAGGACCCTCATTAGTCTTCCCAACCATACAGCAAGCAAAACAGTTAAAGAGAGTAAAAAAATACCATGTGTTTACTCATTAGCAGGTTGACTTGGTTGGGTTTGGCTTGGTCCTTCACCATCATCCACAAAAGTGTCAGCTTGTCCAGACTACTTTTTTGCTTTCTTACGCGACCTAGGTTTTTTTGGAACTCAAACATTGGTACAAGAGCTTGAGTTGTGTCCACTCATACCACAATAACAACAAGAGTTAGTCTTTCCATGTTTTGTAGCCTTCTTACCTTTCTTCGGAGACTCATTGACGCCTCTCTTTCTTTTTTCAGGATTCCTGTTCCGACCCTTAGATATTTGTCTAGGTGGAGCTTCAAGTCTAGATTTCCCTGTTTTTTTCCAAAACTTCAGACCATCTAATGGTGTAATGAAATCATTGTATTGCTCTCTCCAAGCCGTAGTAAGATACCAATCAGAAATCAGATTCTCAGTTTTATATGTTTTCCTATCCATGACCACATGTAAAGCATGACGATATGCAATCCCAGTCAAATCCCACCTCCTGTAAGTGCATGTATGCTCCCTCATGTTCACAGTGTGAGATGTACCATTCTCATCACTCTCAAATATTCTAGTTGGTCCAGGAATTGTCTTACACCACTTTCTATGTTTCTCTTTTAAGGCAATCATCTTACTAACCTTAAGACTATATTTACCTTATGCTTCAGTGTCTTGCTCTTCCTGTGGTCTATACGAACCATGGTCTGTTTTCTCATGGTCTCCAGCATCTCAACAAGAGGCAATGCACGTGCTTTCTCAATGGCACTGTTATAAGACTCTGAAAAGTTATTCAAAGCATCTTCACAGCATGGTGTTGTCTTAAAGAATGCACGGCTGAAAGTTTCAGGGTTCTTAGCCATCAAGTCCTGATAAAGAGTAAGATCGTATTCTTCCATCTTCTTAATACTTGCATTGTAGTCACCTAAGTTGTGACTCTCAACAACTTTCTAAAACAAGCTTCGTACTCTAGCTTTCTTAGGAAATTTGGCCCTCATGTTGCCATAAAGGTGTCTTGCACACATTCTATGCTCTACCTTTGGTAATTGTTGACCAACAGCTTTCAACAAACCCTGCAAAAAAAAAAAAATAGTAAAACAAAGTCAGTAACATAAATTAAGTTAACTCAGCTTACTTAACTTAAATCAAGAGTTATTGTAAGATTAGCACATTAACTTACTTTCTGCCTATCAGACACAAGAGTATAACTATCACCATCTCTGAGCCGTAAATCTCTTCTCAGTAGTTGAATGAACCATTCCCACGTATCTGTGCTCTCTACTTGCACATATGCCCAAGCAACATGATAAATTTGGTTGTTGGATCTCTACCAACAGCTGTTAATAGTTGTCCTTTTGAAGTGGACTTGAGAAAGCAACCATCTATCCCAAATATTCTTCGACAATAACCCAACCATACCTTTCTTAATGCTGCAAAACAGACGTAGAACCTGTCCAGTTTTTCCTTTCCATCTGACTGAATAGTTATCAGCTTTGTGGTAGAACCATGGCTGGTCCTACACAATGAAACACTAATTCAGACTATTTACAAAACTAATCTCAATATTTAACTAATTACTATATAATATAAAATAATTCGATCATCTTACTAACCTCAAGATTTCAACTTCGTAGTCTTTGATCCTTGAAAATTGTTCATTATATTCAACTTGTATGTTCTTCAATGCCTTTGTTTTTGCTTTTCTACATTGGTCATATGTTGCAACCAAATTGTACCGGTCCTGGATTTGTTGTTGTATGACTTTAGGCCTCCGTTTTGGATCATTCCTCAGGTAATTGATGAACATGTTAGCAATGACATTGTCTGACATAATCTTGCAACGACCATCTTTGAAACATGTATGCTCCTCTTGAAATGTCTTCACCATATATTTTCCTGATGGTGGATCTTAAGAAAAATATATTCTCCAAAAACACTTAATTTCAACATCTTTTACTGCACATATTGCATCTGATTTTATTTCTCCACCTCTCCCATACCTGATATTGTATCCTTCCATCAAAGCATACTCCAAGACAGCTTCTTTGAAGTCTTTTACACTCTCAAAGATTGAAATATTTCTAATTTTTCACTTCCTTTTTTGTATCTCACATACTTATCTCTATCATCTTGTTCCTCACAATCTGATTGAGGTAAAGTTTGATGAGCATCATCTTCGTCTTCTGAGTCAACAATGTCAACCACAACAACTTCCACACGATCTTTCTCTTCACATCTCTCTCTCTAGTCAGGCATATCTTCATTCTCATTCTCATTTTCATCTGTCGACTGCTCTTCATCTTCTCCATTTTCATTTTCATCTTCTGACTGCTCTTCATCTTCTCCATTTTCATTATCGTTTTCTGATTGATCATCATTTACTCTCTCCTCACGTACATGGGCAGGAACTTCTTTTTCCAAATATAATTCAAAATTCTTCGTCCACAATCTAGCTCCAATCATCATTTGGAAGGTATCACTACCATCACACAAAGCCCTACGCTTATCTAGAGCTTCCCATGGAAATTTGAACCATATCGTTTGACCATATAAAGAGATTCCCAATGCTTCAGCTAACCCACTGAACATTACATCGAACACTTGTTGTGCAACATCTACTCATGGTCCATATTTGCGTAAATCGGAATACTATTACACATTCACTTAAGAATCTAAGCAAAAATTAAACAAATTCGAGTAGAAAAAGCAACAAAAACCATTGATTCAATTGAATACAAACATCAACATTGAAAATAATTTTTTTTTCTTCGAATTTTACCTCATTGTTTCAAGAAATCGAAGAACCAATACCTAAATTCGTCAACAATCCACGATTTCGCAACCTTTTTCACTTGATTCACTATGAAATCGCATAACAGGATCAAACTCTCTTTCTCTTCTCCAAAGCTCGTAACTCTGGCTTAGACTCGATTAACGAATTAGGGTTATTTTTTGTTGCAGAGATTGAAAACGACGTCGTTTCCAATCTTTTGTTTTTCAAAAATCAAATAGAAAACGACGACATTTTCTACTACTCAAATGAACAAAAAAAAAGAAAAAATTAACTAATATGATTCATTAATTCGTTTTACTGACTGAGCTGCTGACTCATCTCTGTTAACAGAAAATTTAACAGCGTAAACTCTTAGGTATTGAAATATCATTTTTAATTAGTTGAGGTACTTATAAGCCTAAGTAAGGGAGTGTGGGTATGAATAAGCACGGATTAAAAGAGGAGGTATACATTTTCTCAGTTACCTAGAGTGCAGGTAGGAATAAGCCGAAATGCCCTCAAATTGTCCCTTTTAGTTAGAAGGATTTGTTATTTAACTTTCTTTGTACGAGCAATAAAAGATTATATTCTAAAATTTTAAATTGTGGAAACAAACAAAAAAAGTGATGAATATATGAACACTGCATGAAAAAAAGAGAAAGACATCGTTAAAAATGTTGGTTCAAATCCTGAAATATAAATATATCAAAATCAATAAAAAATATTTTGAAAAAAGCAAAAACTCATATCCAAAAGAAACACAAATCTCTATATTAATTCCATTAATCATCATTTATTTATATGGTTTAACTCTCTTGGAGCTTGAAACATCGAAATGTTAAACCCCATTGATCAATCATTCGAGGACTCTCTTCAATGGGAATGAGCTTAAATTTGAAAAAAAAGTCATGTGAGTCAATTTTATCTATGATTGCATTGAAGCCATTTAGATCAATGGTTAAAGAGTTATGCTAATTCTCATGAAGGCTGTTAAAGCAGATCCATACACACAATTTTGTCTCTCCAGCCACCATGACTGTGGAAAGAGGGCCAATTTTCCGTGATCAATTGGTCGTAGTTAATAGGGGTGGGCAAAAGTACCCGGAATCAAAAAATCGAACCGAACCGAACCGATCCGAAATTACCCGAACCGAATCGATCTTTGAAAAATACCCAATGGATCTTATGTGCTTATAACCGAAAAACCAAAATCGAATCCAAACCGAACCAAAAATCCAGGGGTAACCAAAATATCTGAAACATAAATTAAGAATTTGTGTTTTATTTAAGACTTTGTGTTTTGGCCCTAAGATACTTTATGTTTCATATTATGCTTATGGACTTTGTGTTTCATTTTGTGTTCTATTTGGTGTTTCATTACGGATTTTAGACTCAAAACATTTTGCATATACAGTTTTTGTGTTTCATTTTTAATTCGGCATTTGATTTGTATAGGTTTCGATTCGGTTATTTAATTAATAAACGAAACCAAACCGAATCCAAACTGAAACCGAATCAATTCGGTTCTCATATGGACCTCTAAATGTGAAACCGAACCGAACCATAAATCATTTGGGTGTATATGGACTCATTTTAGCTATAGCCGAAAAACTGAACAACAGAACCGAAACCAAACCGAAGAACCGAATGCCCACCCCTACTAGTTAAGCCTCTTAGGTTAGCAACCATAACACCATGATACAAATACCATGATACATACAGCCATCATATACCATACAATTTATAGAGCTTATCAGAGAGTTTTGTTGTTAAAAGGAGAAGAATAATCCTCTTTGTAAAAATTGAAAATATTTCTAAATCCTTGTTCTTCTATTTACTTGTGTTGATTTGTTTGACTATGTCAAAGTGGTTTTCAAGTTGGGGTTAAGAGATTTTCACAAGGTATACATGGATCATATAAGTTTATAAGTTTATTCTTTTAAAAGTTCTTCATTCTAGATTCATGCATATTGCTCATTGATTGTGTAGCTAACTAGCAACTGATCATATGTCAATTTACTTAATTACTAAAAGTGTTGATAAATTGCACGAAGTAATCTAGACGATTTTAGTGTTTTAATTAACCCGCGAGAGTTAAAAAATGGGACTTTGTGGACATATCATAATCTTATTGCATGTTGAACTGTTTGAATGCCTATGAGAATTGATTAATTATGTTTTCAACTTAGATAATTGGAAATGCGAGAGTAGATTATTACTTAATCATTAGTTACTTATGTAATCGAAATCCTCTTGTATGATCCATGGAGAACTTTTTGCTGTTCAACACTTTTTGTTTATTAATTTGGATATATTATTTTTGTTGATGTTCACACACACACTAAAACCTATATTTTCTACTTTTGTTCTATTTGAATATGACAGATTTGTAGCACAGCCATGGATTTATGTGGATTCGATATCTCTTAAATTACGGTGACTGTTGTGTACATGCAAGAACATAATCAAGGATTAACACGAAGCATCTCAATATATAAAAAGAAGGTGATTCATATAAACTTGAATCCTAAGCCACATCCAACTAGATGCATTACACCAAATTAAATCCTATAAAGGGATTGAGATAAGGGAAAACACTGAATTTATCTAAAATTAACAAAAAACTAATTGAAAAAACTTAAAACCAAAAACCCAATACCAATAAGAATGACAATTCGAATAATTACATGTAGGCACCATATTATCAGATGCCGCTGCATCACATACACTGTTCAGTATTCACAAGAAATAAGAAAAGACACATACAATACACTAAGAGAGGTAGTCTTCTAGATTTTATTACAATTATTTTGTACATTATCACTGATCATAGGAAGAACTATTTTGTTGGGATGATAAAATATGCGGAACTGTGTTGACTGCTGAGCAATAACTTAGCCCGTTCTCCCACCTTTTGCACACTGGATTGTCTGCCAAGCTATGGAAATTTTAACCAACATAATTAACTGAATGATGAAAAATCATTTTGATTTATGACATCGTACTTACATTACTTGGATGCGTTTATTAGTTGGTGGCTTATAATCAATTATTTCATTGTATTGTAAATCCACAAATTCCATATGGCTGTTATTTATTGTACCAAAGTCCAATGTTCCGTTAATCCGGTTGCCTTTTAGAATACTGCAATCAAGAAAAACCATTACAAATTAACAATTTAGAGTTGGCTTCCCAATTAAAATTTCATGCATTGTTTCACTTTTTTTTTTTTTTTTTGGCATTATTTTACTTACATAGTCTTTAACTGAACTGAACTAAAGAGGAACATTGGTATTGGACCTGCAAGTTGTGTCCCTTCCATATTTCTACGATAGAGAAGACCATTGGTTCTGAGAGAGAAAGAGAGACCATTTGTTCTTAGAGAGAGAGAGAGAGAGAGAGAGATATGCACGTACAATGTTGCCAGGTGATGTAACGAAGAGATCCATGATGGGATGAGTGAAGATTCGAAAGTGTTATTGCTCACATCTCTGTTATAGTACGATCACATGATGGCATTAGATTAATTAAAATGAAAGTTTGAGAAGGATAATATTGCCAAAAAAAAGAAATACTGAAACTTACAAGAAAGTGAGCATGCTCAAGCCGGTTAAATTTGGAAGAGTAGTAAATTTATTGTTGGACAAGTCTCTGATATATATTCAACGACAAAACTCTTTTACCTCTTTTCATTTTATATACAAACACAGAACGAAACTCAAATAGACCACTTACAGTATATCTAGATTGGTGAGATTATTAAGACTTGAAGGAATATCTCCACTTAATTCATTCCTATTAAGAAGTCTGGAACAAAGAAAGCCACATGAGATTAAAAAAGTGAATTTTTATTTATAAACAACTAGATGATTCCGGCGTAATACGCAAATTAAATATTCAAAATTTTAAATATAAAGTAAATTAAAATTGTCATTTTATAGATTAAAATTATCAATAGTGTTTTTTTTTTTTTTGTCAACAACATGGTATAACTCATTTACAACCAATCGGTTACCCAATAATGTTTAATCTAGATATGGATTTGATTCGAATCTTGTTTTCTGAATATTTTAATTATTAGAGTTTTGCCATGTCATAATTCTTTTTGGCCATATCATAATTCTCACAAATCACCTCTTTAATAATGTATAGGGGATTTGAAAAAACATTTACTACTTACATTATTGTTAATGTTTTAACTAGGCCGAGGCTGTCTGGTATTTTTCCTGTAAATCGGTTGTCATTGAATAACCTATAGATAAATAACAAAAGTGCAATCACTTATTTAGTTACTACTACCAATTTAAAAAAAATGTTAGCTTTCATATTTAGTATATGAAACATACACATGTATCAAAGTCATATTAGAGTTGAAGAGCGTCTCTGGAATATCGCCGGAAATCTTGTTATTTCCAAAATGACTTGTCATAAAAATTAAAGTGAGTTCTAGATTAAGTAATATGTTAAAAAAAGAGTGATAATATATAAAAAACTGGAATTATATATACAAGTGCTTAGTTTCAAGAAGCATGTCAAGTCCCGGTGAAGAAGTCCCATTAGAAACTGGAAGCTTTCCTTCAATTTGATTGTCAGATATATCAAACCAATATAGTTTCGATAATCGTCCAATGGAAGCTGGAATTGTTCCGCTAAATTGATTTGAATTCAGGGAGCTACATGCAAGAAATACAATTGATACTAATGAGTTTAGAGAGTACAAAATGAAAAAAGAAAGTTTCTCGTTGAAAAAAATCATAAAAATAAACGAACAGTATTTAAGTAACTACTTTATTACCAACTAGAAAGTTACCCGCGTATAATATGATTAGCGAGTAAATCAATATAGTTTGAATTAAAAAAATCAAATACCACTTTTGGAAAATTGTTATACAGAATCTGAAATATGCTTTATATTTTGAAATTTTGTCATTATTTTGAATAGAAATGTATTCCACCCGTGAAATAATTGATAATTGTGGTTTTTATTTTTTTGGTGAATGTATACAATCTCATAATCTTAAAAAATAACGATTTTAATTTCTTAGTCAATATATAATAACATGTATTAATTTCATCTCATAATATACAAAAATACAGTTTATGACTCAATACAATGTATTTTTTATATAATAAGCATCGTAAGTTTGTAAACATGGGAATATACATTTTTTTTATTGAAGATTCCAAAGTGAAAACAATGCATTCCTTCATTAGTTTATTTTCAATTAAATGAAAATTAAAATCGTGATTTATGATTCCAAAAGTGAAGATTTTATATAATTTAAAATTAACTTGTTCACATTTAATTACGCAAACTAACTACAAATTATTGTGTTTGGTTATAGGAATTGTTTTATGAAGAGTGTTTGGATAATAGTATAGTAGAACTTAATAATATAATTTTAATTTAAAAACAAAAATGAGATAAATTGCAAGCTTGACACCTAATATAATGGTTTAGAATTCTTCTTCTTTAATATAATGGTATATTAGTATTTAATCAACTATTTCAAAAGATAGGAAAATATCTTTTATTTTTCTTAATTAATACACTTTTGGAATATATATTACTAGATTAAGACCCTCACGATGCGAGAATTATTTGAGTTATTGTAAAAAGTTATGTTTAAAAAGTGTTCTGGGAAAAACATTCAAATCATGCTTGATGTTATGTCGTAAATTTTAAACATGTAAAAACATATCGTTAACCAAATTTTTTTTGTCTTTGCTTTCTCCATAGATATATATTTGTTAAACTTCTTCCTGTATATAACGATATAAAAATGGTTGTTTATACTTTTAATTATATAATTTGTTGTTTTCTTTGTCTAAATTTTTTTTTTCTGTTAAATTTATCTTTTAAAAATAAATATTTCAACTAAATATAACTATTCGTATAGAGGTTTTGTGCAATTTGTAAAATTACTTTGTGCTTGTGGTCTTTTCCATTATAATTTCTTACTTTTTGGGTAATTAACAATTTTGATTCTGAAAAACTTACATATTTAAATAATTGACACGTGTTTAGAATCTAATGGACTACTTGACACATGTCGCGATCTCGTGAGTTACAATTTTGGTCACTCTCCTTTATTAATAAGATTTTTTGTTCATGATTAGTTTTATGATTTTAATCTTGAATTTTCGAAATATATATATAGTTTAGGCAATAACATGATTTCGAAATATTTCGATTTTGGCAAGTTTATGATTATTTCAATGTGTTTGGTATTGAGACTAAAAGTAATAAACATTAGTTAATTAGGAAAAAATGTGTTTGGCAAGTAGTATAGAAAGATTAAAATAAATCAAAAAGAAAAAACTCAAAAAATTGTGGTGATGACACCTAAGCAAAATGCTTCTCAAATAATATATAGGATTTTTTTTTTACAACCAAACATTTAATTAAACGAGTCTCTCATGATTGGTTACCCAAAGTAGAGCCGAGTTGTTTACATAAAAAATTAAATAGACCGAAACCTAGCTGATCGAGCTAAATAATTGGCTCTCTGATTTGGAAGCGAGGGATCAGAAATACTTTTTTTCTTCAAAAAAATACATTAACTAATATTTTTATTATTAAAATTATCAATTCTTAGATTATATCAGATATCACTGTGTTAACGAAATATGTAAATAATATATTCATATATTAAGTTGTATCAAATATCTGAAAATTTAAGATAAATCTATAAAAATTCCCACATTTTTTTGAAAAGAATCTTAAATAGTTTATTTTTTTTTTGAATCGTAAATTAAATATTATTTTATATTATATTTAGTTTAAATATTAGATTATACTTATTATACTTTCAATTGTTCAAATGTTCCGATAAATACAGGACAAATATTTCATGACTACAAATTTTTATGTTTATCAAAACTACCAACTTACCCGAAACACGTCTTATCCAAAAAATAATTATGTGACGGGAACATATGTACATGTGGTAGAAACTTTACATAATATAGTTTATAACTAAAATATAAATATTAACAAACGATGAGTTAATGTATTCACCAAAAAAAAAAAAAAACGATGAGTTAGTGTATATTTATAGTTTTTTTTCTTTCTTATAATAGAAAGCAAGTCTTACAGATAAAAAAGTTGTTCTAGTGATCCAATAGACTCAGGGATTGGACCACTGAAACTACATCCCACAAGGATCCTGAAGAATAAACATAGTTAGTTAATATACGATATAAGAAAAGGAATAATATATAAGATGTTCTATAGATGTTATGATCGTCTTTGCTTACAAGTTCGTCAATTTCTTAAGGTCGCCGATATTTGGTGGAAGTGGTCCAGATAATCCAGTATTATATGATAAATCTCTGCGAACATTAGATCACAAGATGAAAACAAAATCCATATCTACGTAGAATAAAAATAGTAATTCAGAAGAAGAAAGACATACAAGATGTGCAATTCAGACAAGAATGAAATATAACTAGAAAGCTTTCCTTCCAAGTTAGAGTTAACTAATGATCTGCAACAAGCAACAACACTTTGTTAAAGTTAACTACTGATCAACAAAAAGCAACAACACACGTACCAAAAATGTCTTTCATAGATAATATTTAGAAGAAAGATCAAGTAAAGAAAAGAAATAAGTACGTTACATCGAAACAACACGGTCATTGCTACATGTTATTCCAATCCAATTGGTTCCACAAGGATCAGAGCCTTCCCAACTTTCAGGAAATCTGCTCCATTCATTCTTCAGGGCTTTTAAAGCAAAAGCTGCACCAATTTTTTTTATTTTGGTAAAATGTTAAATCTTATTTAGGACTAATTTAGTGAATAACCAAATTAAATTATGTAAATTAACAAGATCACCAAAAAATCTTGATGAGGAAATTGTGGCAGCGGGATTACATAGACAATTTAGAAAAGAGAAATAAAGAAATCTGGTTAAAGCCATCAAGACTAGATCGGTCATCTTGGAGATTCATAGAATAATGTCTGATATTTTATCGTGTTTGTTTCTTTTCAATTGCGTTAAGTTTAACCGTATCCCTAAAGGAATTAATAACAAAGATGACTCTATTCCCAAACAGATCCTAAAAAGCCTGATTGTAAGCCCAAACTAATAATTTAATGGATTGGATTGAAAAAAAAGAAAGAAATAAAGAAATTTTTAGACAGTTCGATTAAAAAAGTTTATAAGTATCATATTTGAAAAATCCTAACCATAACCAATTTATACGTACCGTCCAAACCATTTGTGATTGCAGAAACATAACAAATTTGGAAAAAAAGCAAGATCATGAACGTAAATGCTCTAATTATTGAGCCCATCTTCAGACCAACAAATAATCTCTCTTCTCTTCCTCTGCTTCTAGTTGTATCTCAAAGAATAAACATGCATGTGAATATTATATACAGGTTAATAGAAAGTTATGACAGAATTTATATATGAATAAAAAATACAGCCTCCGTTCCAAAACATGCGTGTAGACATAATGTTAGGAAAAAGGGGAAGTATTTGTAAAAGTTGAGTGAAAAATATGTAAAGGATTAAACTCTTATAAAATATATAAGAGCGTATCACGAAAAAATTGGTCGACTTGAAAGTGAAAGAGAGGAGTTTTGGATGCAAATGTCAATGGCGTACTGGGAAGGAACTGCGTGCTGGGACGGAACAAATTATGACCAATTAAGAGTGAAAATTATCCATCATCGATGAAATTTTTTTTTATTTTTTTTATTTTTAAACACATAAATCATGATCAAATAAGTATTTATTTTAGATACCTTCCATGTTCTCTCTCAGGCACGATTCCAGAAAAAGGTTTTTGCCCTCTTTGACTTTCTTACTATAACCTTTTATGCACCAGTAACTTTCTTAAACTAGTAAGTTTTTTGAAAAGTCTCACCACCAACTCCTCTACCAACTTTTCTAAACCAAAAATACACTAAAAACCACCGGGTAAGAGCACCCTCCGGCGTATTACAGGCATGCCAACGATGACCTATGGTTGAGCGGAACCTCACCTCCTCCACAACAGTCGCCTCAAACCTTCTCCAAACAAGTTTCCTCTCACTGCTCTAGACATAACAAGCTGATACAAGTCCCACGACTCAACAACAAACCAACCTATATCCTCCTCCACTCCCACTAGATACACTAACTACATACGGAAGAATGGAGAAGCGCTTATCATACTCTGAAAAAGGGAAAGCTCTCATGGAACACAAACCCTCTTCTAGGTGAATACAATGAGCTATATATAGCTTTTCATCCTAGGTCTAAGTGCTAAGTTTGAGCCTGGCTCATTAAGCAATAAATAGGCTTTAGTCCCATGATATCATTAAACCCATTTTAAACATGGATCTAATTCTATTATGGGCCTAAGTACAAATTAGGCCCTTGTAAGCATGTTTAGGATTTCTTCTGGACTTAAAAAAATTCTTCTTGTCGTTGCATCGATCTCGCATGGGTGGAATCCGACCCCTACAGTTAGCCTCCCAGCTTGGCAGTGTCTGGTATGATAGTGTCAAGGTAGAAGAAGTCGCAAGTTAGGTCGATGCTTCAAGAAGATACATTGCAGACGTTGCCATTGTTCTCCAAAATGTGTTTTGACGAGATGAAATAGTAAAGCTTTGTTAAGCCGACTAGTAAATGTTGCCGAGTTAGATGTGTTTTCTATAAGTGCTTAGCTTGGCAGAGACTCCTTGTAGACCCGTGTTTTGGAATAGCTTGTAGTCAATGAGAAAAGCATGTAAGTGTGTGAGCAAGCCTCAGTAAAAACCTTGTCTAGAAAACCCAGTGGGAAAAACCAAATCAAGGGGAAAAGAGCACAAGTCACACACTTTTCATTGGAGTTATAGTTATCGCCGCCGTGTTCCCATGTTTCTATGAATATTTAACTCGGCGAATATAATTCGACTCATTGTAGTTTACTTTCTTCGAAAGGTTTTTGTTTTGCCGAGCTCCCATGTTTTAGTCAATCTTCAGCTCGGTCAATAGAGATTTTATCATTGTCGGTGAGCTCCCATGTTTGAGTTAATGTTCAGCTTAACAATGAAGATTATTGTAGACATCGCCGAGCTCAAATATTGTTTCGGTTAATGTTCAGCTTGGTGATGGAAATTATTGTTGACGTCGCCGAACTCCCATGTATTAGTTAATGTTTAGCTCATCGGACAGACATGAAACCGTCTCCTAAGATGACGAAGATGTGCTCGAGTCCTTAGCGAGACTGGGGCGATGTGTTTTGAGATATTGTCGAGATAGATAAGTCGGCGAACTTGAAATTCAGATGAGATTTGACTTGCTTTGTCGCTGAGGTGGAATCCATAAATTCTTCTCGTTGTTATATCAATCTCATTGGGGTGGAATCCGACCCCTACAGTTAGTTAGCCCCCCAGCTTGGTAGTATCGAGTTAGATGATGCCAAGGTATAAGCTGTTGAAGTTTGAGATTGATGTGATGGACTCTAAAGCAGCCATGCGTTGACATCTTGTCATCGAACTCGGGAAATTTCAATTATTCCATGTCGAGTTGATGCTACTGTGTTATCTTGACTTACTTCTTTTGTTAAGAACAAGCTTAGCAGATTGAAAAGGATATCGGGCTTTTCTTTATTGGACTTTAAAGCCTGTTTATGAGAGTTTCTGAAATTTTTCCTGAAAATCTAGGGATTTTAAGAAATTCTCGAGGTATAAATAGGCCCCCTGGCAGTATATTTTTTTTACCGAGTGACTTTTTCCTGAAGTAAACAGGTAAAAAAAATAATAAAAAACTGATTTTTTTTTTGTCTTGTAGTTGATTAGGTTTTTTTTTTTCGTCCTTCTTCTTCCTCACCGAACTGTCGCCACCGTCCGGTCGCCGGAGGAGAAGCTCTGAACTCGTCGTCGTGCGCAGCCAACAACGACTGAGGAGGAGCTTTACGATTAGAGCTTTGAAAAACCGTCGCCGAACGCGGCCGCCGTTGACAAATGAGGAAGCTTCGAGGCTGAGATCTGCCACCGTTGCCGTTCCTGTTCGACGACTTGGTCGTGATTCATGGCGGCGCCGCCAGTAGATTGCGAGGAGCTTCATGATTGTCGACATCCTTGCCCAACCGTCGAGATCTTCAAGGCGGAGGAGAGATTCGCGGTGGAGAGGAGGTTCACGGATCCAGATCCGGCGCCAACAGAAGCTCCATATCCTGCACCGACGGAGACCTCTAGGTCTGGCTCATGGTTGCAGCACAGAGGGGCTTCAGAACCGGTTCGTGCTTCGAGGTTTCGGTGAGTACGGAGCTCGATTCCGGCGGCGAGGTTAAAACTTCGGTGGTTAACCCAGTCAAGGTGGTTAACCCAGACAACGTTGTCAACAAATGTCAACACCGGATTGGTCAACATTCTGGTTTAGTCATCTTTCTTGTTCGGTTAACATTCTGGTCTGGTCAACTATCTGGTTTGGTCAACAAAAGTCTACATAAATCTTCTGGTCAACTAGTCAACCTGTTAACTGGTCAACTAGTCAACATAAGTCAATAAATCAACGTTTGTCGTTTTGATTTTAAATTTTGAGTTTTGGCTCAGTATCTGGGCTTTCATCGTAGTAATGACGTAATTTGAAGAGAATGACTTTGGAGATTCGCGATTTGACAATCTGATAGATAGAAGGGGTTCAAAACTAGTCCCAGACTTAGATGATTCCAGATAAATTTTTGCTGATCTGATTGCGTCGCTTTTCCTCTGGAAGCTTTATTTTTATTTCAACGATATCGTTTGCGGAACTTAGTTAAATTCTAACCTTTTTGTTTTCGCTTATTGTCTTGCAGTTCCGAGCCGCGTTGAGCAACTTTATGAGGGCGAAGATCCAGAGATCCGATTTTGATCTCTGTCGACATTGACGCAAAATTGAAGATATTGAAGGCGGCGAAGATCAAGAGATCCGATTTCGATCTCTCTGTCGACATTGACGTCGAATTCAAGATGTTGAAGACGACATAGATCTAGAGATCTGATTTCGATCTTTGTCGATATTGACTCCGAATTAAAGATGTTGAAGACAGCGAAGATCCGGAGATCTGATTTCGATCTCTGTCGATAGTAACGCCGAATTAAAGATGCTGAAGACGGCAAAGATTCGAAGATCTGATTTCAATCTCCATCGACATTGATGCCAAATTAAAGATGCCGAAGACAACGAAGATCCAGAGATCCGATTTCGATCTTTGTCGATTTTGACGCCGTATTGAAGATGCCGAAGACGACGAAGATCCGGAGATCCAATTTTGATCTCTGTCTACATTGACACCGTATTGAAGACGCTAAAGACGGCGAAGATCCGGTTTTGATCTTTGTCGACATTAACGTCGTATTGAAGATGTTAAAGACGGCGAAGATCCGGAGATCCTATTTTGATCGTTGTCGACATTGACGCCGAATTGAGATAAGAAAAACAATCCATAAGAGGAAAGCAATGTCTTGCTGGAGATAGGAGTGACGTTCCGTTTGAGATAAGAGCGACAATCCTTGAAAGGAGCGACTGCCTGCTTGAGAGGAGCGATTATCTGCTGGAGATAGGAGCGACTACCTGCATGAGAGGAGCGACTGCTAGATAGGAGCGACTGCCTGCCTGAGAGGAGCGACTGCCTGTTGGAGATAGGAGCGACTGCATGTCTGAGAGGAGCGACTGCCTGCTGGAGATAGAAGCAACTTCCTGCCTGAGATAAGCGACTGCCTACCTGAGAGAAGCATGACGCCTGTTACTCACTTGAACTACGAGGCGGCTTGATCCCTGCAAAGGGTACGTAGGCAGCTCATTTTCGAATAGGTTCAGCTGCCCATCTTCTTAAAAAGGGGAGGAATATGGAAGAAGTGAGATGAGGAGAGTGACGCCTTGGTGGTTTGAAGAATTAGGAGGCAGGTATGTTCGGAAGCATGTCAGCGAGCTTGAAGAGATCCTTGGAGGTTCGCGAGCGGGTGCGACTGAAGTTTCAACTGGTGAGTTGGGCCCTCCTGCTGGTGGTTTTAGACAACTTCGGTTTACGAAAATTGTCATCACTGAATAATTTCGCTCCAAAAGATTGAATGTGTTTCTTGCGTTATGACCAACTTTCAAGGTTGTTACGTATTGCATAGACACTTTGGTTTACAAGTAATGTTGCCATAACAAGCCTGCTCCGATAGTGAATATTTTTTAGCGAGGTTACCAACGTTTTGTTAGTTGGGTTTTTGAATAGACACTTTGGTTTACGGTCATGCTGCAGCAAGCGTATCCGCTTAAGTGAATAGTTTTTGACAAAGTTATAACGTTATGTTAGTATGGTTTGGACATGAACATTTAGGTTTACAGATACGCTTTCTACTAACATACCCGCTCTTGTAATGAACATGTTATCGCGTTACGACCAACGACATGAACATTTGGGTTTACAGACATGTTCTCGAGAACACGTCTGCTCCTGTAATGATCACTTTTAGCGATGCAATCAACGTTTTGTCTGTTGGGTTTCTAAATGAACATTTGGGTTTACGCATATGTTTTCCTCTAACGCACACGCTCCTATAATGAATATTATACATTTGTATATCGTGCTGTTTAATCCTGCTAAAGATGTAATAGTCAGATCTAAATTGTGAACTAGACCGTCTCTGTGGCCAGCAACAAGGTGTTATGTCTATTTCTGGTAAGACTTTTGTTATCCACGGGGGATGTAACATCAAAATGATTTGAAAGAAGTCTGCTTTTTTTTAAGACGTAGATTTTTCAAGCGAAACTATTTTAGAAAAGTTTGCTTTGTTTGATTTTCGCGAGAAAGTCAAGTAAGAGGGATGGGAGTATAAGAGTATACGTACCCCACTCCCCCTTTTTTAAAGAAGGGGGGGCAGCTGAACCCATCCAAAGATGAGGTGCCAACGTACCCTTTGTAGGGATTAAGCCGCCTCATAGTTCAAGTAAGTACTTTTAGTGATCCGCAGAGGATGCAACTGATATATCTGTTTAGATAGGACTTTGAACAATACGTAGATGATGAAAGAGATATGTCCGTTTAGGTAGGACTTTGAATAATCCGTTAAGAATGTAAGTGATATGTCCATTTAGGTAGGAATTTGAATAATCCGTTAAGCATGTAAGTGATATGTCCGTTTAGGTAGGGCTTCGAATAATCCGTTAAGGATGTAAGTAATATGTCCGTTCAGGTTGGACGTTAAGCACATGTGTTAAGTTTCAAATTAGGAGAGCTGGTAAGTGAGTTTGCGAGCCAGACAGCTAGAAGAGCTAGTAAGCGAGGCAGCGAGGCAGAGCTAGGCAACTAGGAGAGTTGGTAAGCAAATAAGCTTGACATTTAACGAGCCAGTAATTGACGAGCTTGTAAGTGATGAGCTGGCCATCCAGGTAGGTAGGAGAGCAGGTAAACAAAGAGTTAGGCGAGTCAGCTATGCAGTAGCATGGTAAGCAGCTTCAACAACTGTTAAGTAGATAAGTTAGACTGCAGACGAGGTAGGCTACTAGAAGAGCTTGAGAGCGATGAACTAGGTGAATCAGCTATGTAGCATACGAGCCAAGTAGCTAGGAGAGCTGGTAGAAGAGCGTTAAGCAAAAATCTAGGCAGCTTAGAGAACCGGTAAGTAGATAAGCTTGATAGCAAACGAGCTGGTAAGTGATGAGCTTGTAAGCGAGTGAACTTGACAGCGAGGAGAGCTAGTGAGCAGATAGGCTATACATGTAGAGTTTGTAAACACATGGGCTAACCAGCGAAGGAGGTAGTCGGAGTGATTAATCTTTGAAGGTGAATGCGACATGAGTCTTTATCTCTGATACCAGTTGGATTATGTCAGCTTACGATGTTGCGTTCTCCTTACTTTGGTTTCTTATTGTCGCTCGGTCCTTATCGAATTTTGAGCACTCTACCCATATGAGGTTTTCTTCTTCGTCTGATGCATTTTATTTGTCGGCGAGGTTTGCGTTATCGCTCTTTCGTACAGCTGTAGTTGCTATCCCAGTAGCAGGTGTGTTCTCTGTAGTGCGCTCGGCCTTAGAGTTATACATATTAGTTGCTGTAGTCGCGCTGAATTTACACTGTTTGTCGCCGCTGGTTCGATCTATGTTGCGCTGCTGGTCACCGTTGCTACTGTTGACATTGCGCTCCTGGTTGCCGCCGATGCGATCCATGTTGCGCTTCTGATCACCGCTGCTGCTGTCGACGTTGCGCTGCTGGTCACCGCTGGTACAATCCATGTTGCACTGCTGGTCACGCTGCTGCTGTCGATGTTGTGCTCCAGGTCGATGCTGGCGTAGCTTGCATGGTGATTCTCTTGAGCAAGAACGTCTCACGTGTCCTCTTAGTCATCGTCAAATTGTAGGAGTCGTAACTTGCACAATTGAATTTGTAGAGGTTGTTAGAGGAAGTGCGAGACTTTTGAATAAATCACAATGCAGGAAAAGTCGAGAAGATTGTATTTGCTGTTAAGAGAGCTTTTATTATATTTTGTTATGAGAAATTCTCAACTCGCACCTGGGTGAATACAAAGAGCTATTTATAGCTCTCTATTCTAGGGCTAAGTACTAGAATTGGGCCTGACCCATTAAGCAAAGAAAATAGCTTTGGGCCTATAATATCATTAAACCCATTTTAAATATGGATCTAATTCTATTATGGGCCTAATTACAAACTGGGCCCTCGTAAGGCTGTTAGGATTTCTTCTCGATTTGGCAAAATTCTTCTTGTCGTTGCATCGATCTCACAGGGGTGGAATCCGACCCCTACAGGGAGCCCATCATCTCACCCTCCTTCCCTGCTCAGATCCCTTTCTGGATCCAACTGAAATGGATCCTCCTTCACTATTGGGATAAAAGATGACTACCAATATTGGTGAAGCTCTGGGTAAGCTTGAAGACACTGAGATCATAGACTCATCTGCTAAGATTAGAGTAACCATTAACGGTCTTCAGACCCTAATTCAACAATAATAGATTTTGGAAAGAATGTGGAAGCTTCTGTTTCCCTAGTCTATGAAAGGCTGAGAAACATCTATACAAGATGTTACTCTCTCACCCATGAAGAAAGAGACTGTCCCTTGAAGCCCCAAGAACTACCTAGGAAAGCCCCTCAAACAACTATATCTTCTGCCTCCAGAACCCACATAGGCCAGCCACCTAACCACTCTAGAAGTGAGTCTCACCAGAATGCTTTCCATGAAAGAAGAGACAGACATGGGATACCTTATGGGGCCAGACCTTCAGCAAGACCACCCCTAACGCTTTCCCAACAAGCATGGAGATCCAAATAGTGCCATAAACGGATGAAGGAATCCCAATCAACCTAGACAAAAAACATCAGATTCTCACTCTCTCTATAGATAAAACTCTATAACCCAAACCCAAGCTGTTAACAACATAATGAGGAACCAGACTGTAGGGACGTCTAAAACCCCTAATCCTCATCAGGTAAATTTGCAATGGCGATAAAAAGAACCAGTCTTGGATCCACTCTCCATAATTGATACAGAACATATCCATCAGAGAAGGCCCCCCACTGGAGAGAGACCTCAATCAAGTGGATTTCCCAGAGACACTTATCCCGAAAGACCAAATCATGAACGACTTAAGGGAAGTCACCATCAACTACTGTAATGTGGATGACCCTGTGGAAAGGTCAACTAGGCACCAGAGAGTCTTTGAGGGAGAACTTCATGGAATGATGGAACAAACTGTAGAAGCAATCCTGGCAGCTACTGGACAATCTCCCCTGCAGAGCCTGAATGTGTACCACAATGATCAACTCCCAAACCTAGAACTAACACATCAAGACATACCTCAGCTGAGGGACTAAGGGACTATATCTACAATTGTGGAAAAGAAGAAGCAGGGAAGACCCCCTCTGAAAAAAGAACAGGGAACTCACCAAACAACCTTCAAGGTGTATGCTCCAGGAAGAGAAATATAGCACAAATGAACAAGTCTTCTAAGAGGAAATCTTCACCTTCCAGACCCAGAGTAGTGGGGGAGAATTGTAACATCCCGAAACCAAAATATTGAATTTTGGTAAAGGTGTCGTTCGATACCATGGGGTTTAGTTTGAATTCGCGATTTGGGTCAGTTTGGGTGCGGAACCCTAGGTCACCTAGTGGTAGTGTCGATCGACACCCTAGTGAATTGTTGATTTCATGTTTGCGGTGTTGATCGACAGGGAGGTGGTGTGTCGATCGACACTGAGTTGCTTTCTGCAGATTTCGTTTAACTGTTCTTATGTCGGTAAGTTGGAAATTGTGATTGCTAGTTGATTGCGTAGTTTTGGCATTTGTTTATCCTTATTTTTGTATATGGTTGACGGGATGACCGCCTCACTGAGTATTTGTGATGATACTCACGCAACTCTTTTTCCTATGTGTTGCAGGTAAAAGTTTGGGATTGTGGAATCATGGCTGGGGCGAGAGGATGATTAGGATCTCTAGATTATGTGTTTACAAGTTGAATGCTAGAACCCGGTTAGGTTGCTAGATTTCTGTAGAATTGATAATCTGGAAGGAATGGTTGTTCGATTTAATGGTTTAAGTTGTTTATGTTGATTCCGCTGGTTAGTTGATTGCTAGCTGGTTTGAATTAACCGTTGAGAATTAGTATTTATGGAAATACTTAATTCGGGTTAATTAATTAATTAAAAAAAAGCTTGGTTGTTTCAGGAAATTTCTTGTCATGGAGAGGTAAAAGGCATAAACACACTGTCATATATAGATTGGATAAAGCACTTGCCAATTGCTCATGGTTTGAAGCTTACCCTAGTGCTAGAACTGAGTACCTCAACTTTGAGGGCTGAGACCACATACCCATAACTTCCTTCTTCTCCAACAAAAGACAAAAGAATAGAGGAATCTTCTAATTTGATAGAAATCTACAAGACAATAATAAAGTTAAACAGTTAGTGGAAAAAATTTGGACTTTTAATCTACACAGAATAGTTGATTTCAAGATAAGTATGTGTAGATGGGCCATAAAAAACTAGAGCAAAGAAAAAAGGAAAAACAACTTGAAGATAATTGAGAGGAAAAGGCTAGACCTTGTGGAAGTAATGTCTAATCCCAACACAGATGTTGAAAGGATCCAAAGCATAAACAAGGAGCTCGTCCTTGCCTACCAAGCTGAAAAAATGTTATGGAGACAACGCAGTAGACAATTCAGGCTCAACCTAGGAGACAAGAACTCTGGCTACTTCCATGCCAGTACAAGAGTTATAAGAACAATAAACATGATATGTGTCATCGAAAATGGACAAGGGGAACCTGAATATGAAGAAGCACAAATCCTAGGAGAAATTACCTCCTACTTTGATCAATGTATCACCACTCAAACTGGGGAAAGAGAAGGAACAGTGTCAGAGGCCCTAGATCAATCTATATCCACAAAAACAAATTCTAAGCTGACCAAGGACCCAACACAAAGAGAAGTCAGGAATGCCATATACTTTATTCATGCAGATCTAGGTCCTAGACCTGATGGCTTCTCACCAAGATTCTTCCAAGCAAACTGGCACACAGTAGGACCTACAATAGTACAAGTTATTCATGACTTCTTCAAAAGTGGAATCCTACCAAGAGATATCAATGCTACTCACATACGATTGATCCCCAAAGTCAAAAGTCTAAAGACTATGCGAGAATATAGACCAATAGCCCTTTGCAACGTCTACTACAAGAATATTTCAAAAATCCTCATCAAACGACTACAACCTGTCCTAAAGGAGATAGTTTCAGAAAACAAATATGCCTTTGTTCAAGGTAGAGCTATCTCAAATAATGTGCTAATCACACATCAAGTCCTTCATTTCTTAAAAACATCACAAGCTACAAAGAGATGTTCCATGGCTGTCAAGACAGATATGAGTAAGGCCTATAATAAGCTAGACTGGGATTTCATTAAAGTTGTCCTATAGAGACTGGGGTTTCACAGTAAATGGATACAATGGATCATGCAATGTATCTTGTTACCTACTAATTCCTATTTAATGGATCAATTAAAGGTTCTATTACACCGACAAGAGGAATAAGACTAGGAGACCCCCTGTCTCCTTATCTATTCATCTTGTGCAGTGAAGTTCTCTCAGGACTTTGTAGGAAAGCTCAGGAAAGAGGTGACTTACCAGGAATCAGAGTTGCCAGAAGAATCCCTAAGATCAATCACCTCCTATTTGCTGACAATACGATGTTTTTTTTGCAAAACAAGCTCACACAGTTGTCAAACCTTGATGAATATTCTCAACAAATATGAAGGAGCATCAGGACAAAAGATTAACAACCAGAAATCAAGAAATCAACTATTGCATTCTCTTCCTAAACCCCTCAGGAAATAAAAGCAAGGGTAAAGAAAGAATTAGCTATTACAAATAAGGGAGGAGTCGGTAAAATACCTCAGACTCCCTGAACACTTTTGGATGATGGAGAATGACCTATTCAACCTTATAGTATACATGATTCGTCAAAGATCATTGTCTTGGTCTTCAAAGTTTCTCTCCTCAACTACCAAAATGGTCCTTTTGAAGTCTGTGCTAGCAGCAATGCCCACATACACCATGTCTTTCTTCAAACTCCGACTCAACCTCTGTAAAAAAAATCCAGTCAGCTTTAACGAGATTTTGGTGGGACACAAATGCAGAGACAGAGAAAATTTGGTGGATCAGTTGGGAGAAACTCACTACGAATAAAGGCCAAGGGGGACTAGGCTTCAGAGACATCCAAAGCTTCAACGATGCTCTATTGGCTAAGTTGGGCTGGAGAATCCCATGAATCCGGAATGCCTCATAGCCATGATACTCCTAGGTAAAATACTGTCATTCTTCATGCTTCCTGGAGAGCAAAGCACCAAAAACATCATCTCATGGCTAGAGGGGAGTAATGATAGGGAAAGAACTTCTAAAGCAGAAACTAGGCAAAGCCATTGGAAATGGCCAGGATACCAAGGTCTCAAAGAACCCATGGATCTCCCTCTATCAACCAACATAACCCTATGGACCACCAAATGCTATGAATGCAGAAATGACAATGGAGGAACTATTCATACTTGGCACAAGAGAATGGAACAAGGAAAAGATTGACAATCTATTCCCTGTACTGCAACAACAGATCCTGGAGCTAAAACAAGGTCTAACTGAAGTAAAGGACCAATATGCTTTGCTAGGCCACTCATCATGCATCTACTCTTCTAAGACTGGCAATCATGTGGCCATAGACTTATCCTTACCAGCTATTGAAACTGCCTCTGTAACGCCCCGATCGCCTTATTCATGGGCTCGACGTCCACTCTTGGCCCGTGGGCCCACACTCTCCGATGGTTGGTGCGTTAGCCTGGGAGGCTCAGAAGTCATTTTTACTAACCTTACAAATCACCACGCAATTTTTTCCCGTGTTTTGACCTCACTTACACGCTACTGGAAATGACTTCCCTGTAGGTCACCTATCCTTAAACTACTCAAGCTCCAGCACGCTTAACTCTTGAGTTCTCTCAAGACCTGTGACCAAAAAGATAAGTGCACTTTGGTTATATAGGTAGCCAAATCAATTCTTTTAAGAATCTCCGCATATACCTCATATACTAGATATGCCCTGAAACTGGGGTGTCACAATCACTCCAACTAATAGATCGCAACGTCCTCGTTGCGCATACCAAGATCGTTACTTCGAAAAAAACTGACTCACATAGTTGTCAGAGCTCGCTCTGATACCACTTATAACGCCCTGACCGCCTTATCCATGGGCTCCACATCCACTCTTGGCCCGTGGGCCCACACTCTCCGACGGTTGGTGCGTTAGTCCGGGAGGCTCGGAAGTCATTTTTACTGACCTTGCAAATCCTCACGCGATCTTTTCCCGTGTTTTGACCTCACTCACATGGTACTGGAAATGACTTCCCTGTAGGTCACCCATCCTGAAACTACTCCAGCTCAAGCACGCTTAACACCGGAGTTCTCTCAAGACCTGTGACCGAAAAGATAAGTGCACTTTGGTGATATAAGTAGCCAAATCAATTCTTTTAAACTTCTCCGCATATACCGCATATATCAGATATGCCCTGAAACCGGGGTGTCACAGCCCACCTGGTTTTAACTTGAACAAAGAGATATGGAATCAAAAAATCTCACACAAGCTAAAACTAGTCTTATGGAAGTTAATGGTTGGTGCCTTATCATTGGGAGACCAACTAGCTTCTAGAGGCGTTATCACACAATCCCTCTGTTGCCGATGGGGAGCTCTTGAATCTGTAACTCATCTCTTCCTCCATTGTAGATTTGTCAAACAAACATGGAGCTTAGCACCCTTCAACTCCAAGCCAAATCCACAATGTGGCCGATGGACTAAGTACCTTAAATCAGATCCAGTGCCTCCCACCAATGGGTATATCTGCAGGACCTCGGGCCCCCTGGGTCCTCAGGTCGTTGTGGCTATCCAGGAACGATAAAATTTTTAAGAATAAAACCTTCTCTGAAGACGAAACGATAGTGAAAGCGATATCTGATGCAAAGAAATGGCTTGATGCCCAAGATGGAGACGCACATGGAAGAGAAACCACACAATCTAATCGAATGGAGATGTTTCTCAGATGCTGCTTGGCGATCTGAGACTCGAGAAGCAGGGATCGGATGGATCATTAGCAGATAAGACGACAAGCCAATCGTCAAATGATCGTTCAAGCTGGATCGAATCTCCAGTCCTCTCATGGCTGAAACCGATGTGGTCAGAGAAGTAGTGATCTAAGCAACCAAACGCAACCTCCGTAACATCGGACTCGAAGCAGTTAATCCAAATCATTAATTTGAGAAGCAATCACCTGGAAATCTTTGGGATCCTGCAAGATATCTACAATCTAGCCTTGATTCTAGTTTCTCCATCTTTTGTGTTCATTAGTAGAAATATGAATATTGTATCAGATGAACTAGCCAAAATAGCTCTGTACCGGAACCCGGTTCTAACCGGTGACCTACCAATTTCAGTTTAATGAAATATTCAAACTTTGACATGAAAAAAAGATGAATTTTTTTTTATTATCCATCACATTTGGATAATATTATTTTGACAAATATTTTCTTATCCCTTTTGCTTTTTTCATAAGAAAACTCTTAAATACAGTAAAATTTTAAGTAAATCTTACATTTAAAATCAGAAATTTACCTTAAACTTCATGCAAATTCTTCTAAATTTTTCTTTATTTAATTTTTTTATTGTTTCAATATTTATTTTACTTCACGTTATACTAATAATCTCGGTTATCGTAATAGAATTGATGCCAATAGCGTACTTGACTATCTAGATGAAAAGATACATACTATAAAGTTTAGGTATAGAAGGAATTGGAGAATTTTCATGTTATGTCACTCTAAGCATGCTACTTTACAAACATGCTATCATCAAAAACATGTTTACAAAGCAAGCCACTGTTTACATTTTTTTTTAACTTACATTTAAAAAAAAATAAAAATTCCAAATTTTTTTTTCTGGATTTTTTTTTGAGATCTTAGTTTTGTTTTTTCCAGATCTCGTTTCGCTCTCTCTCTGAACCAAATCCCATCTCTCTCTCTTAACCAGATAAAAAAACATGAATCTCAAAGAAATTTTCTGCAAAATATAAAAACTAAATATGAAATTAGATCTCATAGATTGGAAAAGAAAATGAAGAAGAGAAGAAGAAGAAGAGTGTTCTCACGGAAAATGAAAATGCAAACAAAGATATAAACACACAAACACTTTGTATCTTAAAACTTTAAAGATTTCTTAGAGTTATTCAAAACCTAAGAAATCTTTAAAAACCTTATAATCTGTTTTAAAAACCTTACAATCAGTTTTAAAAAAGTTTTCAAGTCGTTAAAAGGTTTTTTAAAACAGATTATAAGGTTTTTAAAAATTTCTTAGGTTTTTCGAGAGAGAGAGAGAGAGAGAGAGAGATGACTATACTACTCTCATGAACCAACTTCTTTTTTTTCATCTCATCTCCCCCTTTCATGAATTTGTTTTTTATTATGTTTTTATGTTTTTCTTATATTTTAATTCTTTTTATTCTTATTTTTCATATATTTCATATTTCATAATAGTAAAAATAATAATAATTTTATATTCTGGTAAAGTTTATTTTTCTTTAGAGTTTCATATCCATTTTTATATACTTTATAATTTTATGTGTATATATATGTGTATGTGTATATGTGGGTACATATGTTTTTTTATATATATATATATATATATATATATATATATATATGCGCTTACAAGTTCCTCAATTTTTTAAGATCGTCAATATTTGGTGGAAGCGGACCATATAATCCATTATTATATGATAAATCCCTGTGAACATTAGATCATAAGGTGAAAACAAAATCTATTTTTATGTAGAAGAAAAAAAGTGAGAAAAAGAAAAACATACAACATGTGCAATTCAGACAAGAATGCAATATAACTAGAAAGTCTTCCTTCCAAGGTAAAGTTAACTAATGATCTGCGAAAAGCAATCACTCATCATTATTGCATGTAGAGGATAACTGGAAGAAAGAGCAAGTTAAAATTATGGATACGTTACAATGAAACGACGCGGTCATTGCAACATGTTATTTCAGTCCAATGGGTTCACAAGGATCAGAGCCTGCCCAACTCTCACGAAACCTATAACGTCCCGACCGCCCCTCCGTCCACTCACTACAAGAAAACAGGGCATTTGCGACTATCAGTAGAGTCGCAAATTCGTCACAAATGAGCCATTTGCGACGAAAACAAATCGTCGCAAAACGTGCGTTGCAAATTAGCGACATATTTGTGACTATATTTTATTCGTCGGTAATTTGCGACGGATTAAGAACTCCATAACACCGTCGCAAATAAGCGACAAAGTTGACTCATTCAAATAGTCACTAATTAGCAACGTATTTGAGACTCCCTTTAGCGTGACAAATAAACGTCTAATTAGCGACGTCTGATTTTGCGACTGAGTAACGACTAACTATATTCGTCGCAAATTAACGACTAATTAGCTTATAATGAAAGACGATATTTTTGTTTTAATATTTTTGGTTAGTCACATTTTGGTCACTAATTTGCCACTGATTTACGACGCCTTGGTTTATAAGTCACTTGTGAGTCACATTTTGTTATCTTTTCAGTCATTTATAAGTGACTAATTGTTGTTTATTTGTGTTTCTACAATAACCTAATGTTGTTAATGAAAATAGAACTTAAAATGAAAATTTATACTACAAAACAAGCATATAGCTCGTCAAAATTAGAAGCAATGTACAAAAGCTTGCTAATGTACCAAAAAATATTACAACCATTGTATTAAAAAGGTTGTAAAGAAGGGGACTACCAAAGAGTAATTATGAACGGTGAAGCATCGGAGACAACCGTTAGATCTTGTTCTTCATGAACTCGAGCATCTTCACCGTCGTCTTGGTTAAACCTAATACATAAATCATGAAAAGAATAAGCAAACATTCGCTTGGATACACAAGGACCTCAAAATATATAATCAAATCAACTAAACAGAATACAACTTCCTATTTCTGCAAAGATCTAAAGTGTCTACACATGAGTTGGCTCACCTGATGAGTAGGGTTAGTTTCAGTTCTTTTGTTAGAGGGACTGTCTGGTTTCTCGGATGGACCTGCAGAGTCCTCCTCCAAGGAATCATGTCCTGCAGGGTTTTGCTTGCTTTTAGTTTTCAAATTGGTATCTTCATTCTTCTCTTCTGCTTCCTCAAAATCGTTCTCATCCTCGTCGTTGCATATGTCCATAGATTTGGATTTCTTCCTGCTAAGGAATCTGCCAAGAGCAGAAATGATCACACACAAACACTGTTACAAAGAGAAGAGATTTTGCTAGGGAAAGTAGTTAGGGAATATATCAAACTACTCACTGTTTAGAAATCTCCTCTTTCCTTCTTCGAATTTTCTCCAAGACAAACGAAATGGGCTTTCGAACAAGAGGGACTGGTTCAAAGGCAGCATCTCTAGTTTCTATAAACACACAAAAACCAGCACCAAGCCAAAAGACATTTGTTACAGAAAAAGTTCAATTCCATCAAAAACCTTTTCAGAAACACTGATAAAAGATGTTTGTACCTCGCAAGAGTCTTTCATTTTCTGCACGAAGCTGGTCAAGATGTTCTCTTCTTTTCTAAGAAGAGTGTCACCAAGTAAACCTCATGAGAAGAAAACAAACAATTATACATGGCAAAGTTATCTATAAGATGAAACAATTTACGAAATAGAGTTTTACCTTATTAGACATGTTCTGGAAGATATTGGGAGCTCATCAAAATCAACATTCTTCTTGCTCCTCTCCTTCCTCTCCTTCCTCTCAATATCACTGGTCTCGAGAACTGACCGCTTCTTTCTAGTTTCCCAAACCTTGATCGCAGAGAAATTCGAATTGATAAACACAACAATATGAGAAACCCAAACAATCGCAGTGAAATCGTTGCGAATTTCCGATCAATTTCAACGGATTCAACATTGAAATTGTTCAAATCACAGAGAAAATTGAGATTCGACAAGGAATTTGTTGAAATCGAAAGGTGTTTCTGGATTTGTACGCAATTCGAAGAGATGAATCGGTGATTGTTGTTGTTACCTTATGAGATTTGTGGAGTTTTCGGTTAGAAGCACAAGTCGACGATTAGAGATTTGAAGAGAAGAGAATCGGAGAGATTTGAGTGAAGGAAAATAAAACCTGATTGAGGTAAGAGATGGTGAAATCCATGGAGTTCTTAGAGACGGAGAAATCAACGTATTCTTCCAGAAATTTATAAATCCATGAATTTAGGGTTTCGCCGTTACCTCCAAAACCAGAGAGATCGAAAGAGATCCAAAGACATAGAAAGAGAAGAAGGAACCCTAATCATATATTTTTGGGAGTTAGTAGTCCCAAAAATGTTTTTAGGGGGAAAGTGTCAGCCCAAAATTTTCATTATTTTACCCTTATAATTTGAAATTCCAAATTATAAACACAAAAAATTTTAGTCACTAAAACATCGCAAAGTAGTCTTAAATTTATGACTAATTTGTGACGCTTTAGAGGGTGTCACAAATGAAACCTCAAACCCTAAACATTTAGACCCAAAACTTGTTCCTCTACCATTTCCCTAAACCATGTACCCTAAATAAAGTGATATACCCATTATACCACCACTAACAAAACTAATTTAGAAAAACATCAACTTTGCCTAATCTTAGTATAAAACTATTAAGTGTTATAACCTAAAATATATGAAATGTTGGTTCTCACATAAATATTTTTTTTCAAATTGATATACTCACTACAACCACATCTTAGCTACTTGTCATTGACTTTAGTATAAGCTAAATACAGCTATGAATATAGAAGCATATATTTTCAGTTTTAATGTGTAGTAATGTAAAATGGAGTGACAAAGTAGTCACTAATCAGTCGCAGATATACTTCTCCATCGCAAATGTGTCGCAAAGTAGTGGTATATTTGTGACTATTTTGTGACGTTAGTATAGGGTTTGAGAATCTGAAAACCTAAACCCTATATAATCACTAAAGAATCACAAATTCGTCACTATTAATTTTTAAAAAATTGTTGTTACCTACATTTAAACATTTGTGACGCTTTTGTTACGCTCTTATGGTAGTCATTAATCTGTGACTGTTTTGATGGTAACAAAACGGTTGCAAATTTGTGACCACTTTATCCGTCGCTAATTAGTCTGTAATTTGTGACAACTTTGCGACTACATTAAAACCAACGAATTTCTGTCTCAATTCGTCGCTAATTTGTTACGCTTTTATGACGAAGTTGACCAGTCACAAATTGGCGACTGTTTTGCGACTGATTTTGGTTCGTCACAAATTGGTCACATAAAAGTCTCAAAGTAGTCGCAAAAATTAGTGACTGATTTTTCAGTCACAAACAGTAGTCACTTATGAACTGTTTTCTTGTAGTGACTCTCTGGCCCGTGGACCCATCATATCCAATAGTTGGTGCATTAGTCCGGGAGGCTCAGAAGTCTTGTTTACTGACCATGCAAATCACCACGCGATCTTTCTCTGTGTTTTGTCCTCACCCACACGATACTAGAAATGACTTTCCAGTAGGTCACCCTTCACGAGATTACTCCAGTTCAAGCACGCTTAACTCTGGAGTTCTCTCAAGACATGTGCCCAAAAAGATAAGTGCCCTTTGGTGATATAGGTAGCTAATCAATTCTTTTAAGCCTCTCCGCATATACCGCATATACCACATATGCCCTGAAACCGGGGTGTCACAATCACCCCCACTAACAGATTGCAACGTTCTCGTTGCGTATACCAAGATCGTTACCCCCGACAATCTGACTCACACAGTTGTCAGGGTTGTCTCTGATACCACTTATAACGCCCTGACCGCCCCTCCTATGGGCCCTCCGTCCATTCTCTGGCCCGTTGGCCCACCATGTCCAATGGTCGGTGCATTAGTTCGGTAGGATCGGAAGTCTTTTTTACTGACCCTGCAAATCACCACGCGTTCTTTTCCCGTGTTTTGTCCTCACTCACACGATACTAGAAATGATTTCCCAGTAGGTCACCCATCATGAGATTGCTCCAGCTCAATCACGCCTAACTCTGGAGTTCAGACATGTGCCCGAAAAAATAAGTGCACTTTGGTGATATAGGTAGCAAAATCAATTATTTTAAACCTCTCCGCATATACTACATATGCCCTGAAACCGGAGTGTCACAAAACCTAGTCCATTCATTCTTCATGGCTTTTAAAGCATAAACTGCGCACCAATTTTTAAAACAGTTCAAAAAGCATATAATTATCATATCCGAGAAACTCTAACCGTCACCAATTTATATTTACCGTCCAAATCATTTGTGATATATAACAAATTTGGAAGAAAAGCAAGATCACGAACATAAAGGCTCTAATTTTGGAACTCATCTTCAGATCAACAAAGAATCTCTCTTTTCTTCCTCTGATTATAGTTATGTTTAGTTGTGTCTCAAAGGAACAAGCATGTTATTTATAAAAGTTGTTAATTGAAAATGTCAAGTTATGACAGAAATTCTGGATAAAAAATACAGCCTCGTTTTAAAAGCATGTAGACAACAATTTTAAGAAAAAAGAGAAAAGTTTGAAAAACTGAGTGAAAAATTATTTAAAAGATTAAAATATTAACACATAAGATCGGAACACGAAACAAATAGGTCAACTTGAAACAGTTCATAATGGAATTTTATAAGGGTTTTTAGATGGAAAGGTCAATAGTGTATGAGAAGAAACAAATTATGACCAATTAATAGTGATTACTATCCATCGTGGATAACATTTTTTCTCTTTTTAACTGATGGCATCACATTTTGATAACAATTCTTGAAACTCATCTTTAGACCAACGACGAATCTCTTTTCTCTTCCTCAGATGTAAGTTGTACTTGTATTTCAAAGAAACAAGCATGTGAATATTATAAAAATTGTTTAAAAGTTACGACAGAATTCGGAATAAAAAATACCTTGTTTTGATAAGATGCATGTAGACTTAATGTTAGGAAAAAGGAGAAGGATTTGAAAAAAATATCGCGTGAAAGATATCAAAAAGATAAGACTGTTATAAACACGTAAGAGCTAGCGTATCAAGAAATTTTTTTTTTGGCCAACTTGAAAGTGAAAGAGCGCATAATGGATGGAATTAAGGGTCTTTAGATGGAAATGTCAAAGAGATGATTATCCATGGTGGATAATAATTTTTTAGTTTAAAGTGATAATTTGGAAAATATATTTTGAACTAAATTATTTTCTTGTCAATGTTGTTTTTCATAAGAAACCTCTCAGAGAGGAGACTGACAAAGCTTTGCACTCTTTCTCAAAAATCATATTCTCTTCTATCTCTTTTCCCCATAACTCCATTTACAAGTACTGTATGTTAAATATGTATAGTTTTTCAAAAAAAAAAAAGTGCTATATGTATTATGTATTAATTTCCTTACAAGTAACTTAAATAAATATTTAACATAAACATTATCAGCATGAACGACTTTTTTTCGCTTGTATATTTTGAATATATGTAAGATTTAGTTTATGTTGAATCCATTCAAAATTTTTATTGTGTATGGAGTAGAAGGTTATGTATCTTTCTTAACCATATGATAACTTCAGCCTCTTTAAACCTATGTAATTAAGACTTAAATTATCTTTTCACTATATTGAGAGTTTTTAAATTTTTATCTTAATTTTTTAAAATGATTATCACTATATTTATGGCTAATAATTTATTTTATGTATATAGTTCTCATGTCAAACTTCACGAAACTAGAAATCGATGTGTTTGAAATGGCTACACTAATTTTGAAATAGCTCATATAGCTTATAATCATCATATGTGAAAAACCCTAGTTTATATAATAAAATCTGAGAAACCCTAACTATCACATTTTTTTTTTTTTGAATACCTAAGAGGTTCTAGATCTAGACCCGTACATGCGCCTCAGACCCAAGACCATAGCATGTTGTATGGTCTCGTTCCAAGAGCCATTCGTTTGGCTTTTGGTAACCGTCACCAATAAAGTCCAAACCGTTTGGAAGTGAAAAAGCATAACAAATTTGGAAGAAAACCAAGATCATGAGCGTTGACGCTCTAATTGTTGAACTCATCTTTAGACCAAAAATAACCTGAAACAACCAAGTTTTTTTTTTAATATAAATAAATAAATAAATAATTAATCCGAATTAAGTATTCCCATAAATACTAACTCTCAACGGTTAATTCAAAACCACAAAACAATAATTAGCGGAAACACTCAAATCAATTCAAACAATTAATTCATAAATCAATAAACCACAATTTCCATATCATTCTAATATTTCATAACACCAATTAGCAATTCTAGCAACCTAAACACCAATATCTACCAAAATGCAAACTCATAAAGAACATCCTAATCATCCTCTTCCTATACCATGATTTCGCGATCACACATTGCTTTTACCTGCAACACATTGGAAAAAGAGTTGCGTAAGTATTTAACAAATACTTAGTGAGACGGTCCTTTCGTCTACATGCTAGGTATATTCAAACCAAATTGCAAGCAAAACAATACAAATACAATGTCCAATGCAGAAATTGCCTTGGTGTCGATCGACACTACAACTAGTTATCGATCGACACGTAAACAACAGTGGCGTCGATCGACACTACCACTAGGTGTCGATCGATGCTTATACAACAGTGGTGTTGCTCGACACTACCATTAAGTATCGATCGACACTCTGGGTGCAGAGGCGCATAACGAGTTTCTCCTCTCGTGACCCGTTCTCGCGGCGACTCCGCCAATACCTGCGCCAAAAACTCAATCCACAGAATACAACAACAACCACAAACACGCAAACACAATCCACCACACAAATTCCATCAGGGAAACACGTAATTCGACCATTTAAACTTGATATTCGCTTGAATGAGCCTACGGTCGCACTATCACCTTAGGGATTCAGATTGAGAAAAGCCACGAACAAGGACTCACAAAATCAACCACATAAAGTTCTGATTTCTCTCCCAAAATCACGAAGAACAACACAATGATTCCAAGCCTTGCTCTTTAAGCCACTAATAAATCTTAAGAACAACCCAAAAATCTCTAGAACTCACACAAAATCTCTTCCTCTCTCAATTCTTATCAAAACACGCTTTTCCTTTGATGAAAAACGGTTTCTCAACGCACATACCTTTATAAAAGAGTCCTTAGATTTTCGAGCCATAAACAGAGCCAAACCGGTGCTTAAAATTTGAACCGTAATGAACCCAAAACACTGGTGTCGATCGACACCCATACCAAAATAAAAGATTTTGGTTTCAGGTTGTTACAACTCTCATCCACTACTCTGGATTCGACCTCGAATCCCGCATAAAGCGTCTACCAAAGACAAATACTCCTCACCCAATGCGGCCAGTATGATACGGGTCAAATTCACCCTCGAACTACTCTCTCAAATTAAGAGATCATATTAGTATTTAGGGATCGAATCCACAGGGAATTGAATACACAATCAATCTCAGTATACAAATTATGCTAAGTAAAAAGATGTAAATGTAATCGCAATTTATAAAACGAGTAAACAAAAGATGGTTTAATTTCAGGTTCTCAAAGAGACGAAAGCTAGGTCATGGAGATTTATTCAGGTAATGAATCGAAATCAAAGATATAACAACTGTCGAGGTTCAATTAAACACCGTTCTAGAACTCAAACGCGAGAGTATAGCCAATTAACTTCCGTTACAAAGGCTATCTATCTTTAAATCCTCAAATTCCAAATTCCTTTGCGAATTTATCGAATCTAAACAAGCAATTAGTACAAGTTCGATTTGTTCACAAAATCCCTAAGCCAAATTCCTTTGCAAATAGGTAATTTTGCTCATCTAGACTAGTCCAAATTGTCAATAACACTTCCATGTGTATTGAGTCAATCTAAGATCAAGATTTTAGGTGATCAAGCTAGATTCTAGCATTAGAAACAGTCTAGATGAAGAACTAACGGATAAACCTCAACAGATCTGCGATCTTAACAATTTCTCATCAAAACCCAAGAAATCCCTAAAACCTAACAAGTGATTTACTCAGAAATAGATGATGAAATCATAATAACTGAATAGAATTGCATAAAAGAGTAAGAGTAGAAGATACAAAAGGGTTTGTTGTCACTAGATGTCAAGAACATGTGATCTCCCTAAAAGCTCTTCAAAATATATTTCTCTCTCTAAGTCTCTATGAAAAAACCAGCTCTCCTCAAATAAAAACGAAGTTAAACTATTTATACAAGTGCCAAAATTAGGTCTGCAGACCGCCTGTCGATCGACAGTAAAGGAACATCGATCGACGGGAAGGCGTCTGTGGAAATATCCCCTGCTTCGTAAGATACTATGTCGATCGACATGGATGTATTCTGTCGATCGACGGGAACTCCGCTGCTCGATTCCACTTTGATATTTTCAGCTCCAAAATACTCCAAACGCTTCCAATAAGCTCCAATTGACCATTTTCCTGCAAAACACTATAAAAGACACGCAAATACCAAAAATACTATATAAAACCGACTTATATCATGGTTAGTGAACCACATGATTAAGAACTAACCAAAACCAGACCGCCATGTACTTCTCCGCAGACATTCTCAGCTTTCCAAATTCATCGTTCACTTCTCAGCATAATCCGTTAGTCTTCATCGCTTGGTCTCAATGTTCTCAAAGCCATGAACCTTCTAGACTCATTCCCATACTGTACCGTGACAAATCAACCAATACAACACTTGGTACTCTTTCTCTCCCCCAGACTTATTTTGTTCTATATTTCTCTTTTTTTTTTTTTTATGATTGTTGAACTCTTAGCGGTGCATATTTCACTAGTGTTGTTCCTTGTTAGGAGACAGGGTCGTGACTCACCAGCGCTGTTCCTTGTGAGGAAACAGTTACGTGAGAGTGCTCGTCTTCAACATCCGTTTCACGGGACTCAGACTGCTGCTTTTGAGTTGGGTGATCACCTCGAGTACAGATTGACTGGATTTATTCCTCATCTTGTACTCGAGAACTATCATTTCACCCCAATCCTAGTACATATGATATATATATATATGTATATATATTTATATTTATATGGGAGAGGAGTACCATTACTTTCAACAGAGGGTTGCATTTATCAGGTACGAATGAGGAGTCAAGCTCAATGGACATCGATCCCAAAGAGAATCGTGCTGTAGCTCTGACTTGGCGGATTATACTGGAAGTAATTGACGTTTCCGGTCAATTGGTCAATCTTTGGATTTTTCATTAGTCTAGCTCTGAAACTGATTATGGAAGAACGGTCACACGCTGAAAAAGACACTCCACTGAACCAAGAGAAGGGTTGTTCCTAACTAGTTTTGACTCAATAAAACAACATAAATTTTTTTTTAAAAATAAGCAGAAAAAACTTTGTTAGTAACTACCTCCTCTACACTTAAACAACACTGTCCCTAGTGTTATCAAGCCCGAAATTGGCAAAAGAAATCAAACGAAATGTGAACTTGATCGAAAAAGTACAGAATATACCACTTTGGAGATCCTGTCGATCGACAGGAACATAAATCCTTTGTTTTGTTGAAAAATTCAAATTTTGTAGACGTGACGATCAACATAAGTCCTTGTCGATCGACAGTTGAGCTTCTGTCCAAACTGCATATTTGTCGATTTTTCGCAAAGTGTTTGGTTCAATGTTCCAAATCTGCATCTACAGATATTCACCAAACGATCCACGGGAAAAACACACTGCAATCCTTAAATAGAAAGTGAAGTTCACAAATCGTTTGAAATTCCAACTAAAAATCCAAAATCAAAGTACAAACTTTTGAAATTCCACAAATGTAACTAAAACACACATAAAAATGTCTGAAAAGGGAAAAAATAAAATCAAGATAAAGCAGAATGGAGGAAGGGAACTAGTCCTCCTCCTTATCGGTATGGTGCTCTAATGGTGCTTGAGTCGACGGTTGGCGAGGAGCTTCTGGTGAAGGTGAGCTCCGTGGAGACGGTGTGCGGGGGCAAATACAGCTGGATTTGCATGACATCGCGTCCCATGTCGCCTTTAGAACCTTAGCAATCCTGTTGAAATGCTGGTCGTCATCCAGCGGTCCATCGGGGAGTCTCGGGAAACGATGCTCATGCGGAGGCTGCTGCTGCGGTGTCTGAAGTTAGTGAAAAAGAAAATTATATACATACTTACAAATGGGTTGCCTCCAATTAAGCGCTTGTTTTAAGTCGTTAGCTTGACTGTGTCGGAGCTCAGGTCTTCGATGGAATGGTGCAGGGAAAAGCACCAGGAAAGAGCTTCGCAGTGTTCTGCAGCATCTCTTGAACAACTTCCTCTCCTTTGTCCCTCAAATCCAATGGGATGATGATTCTGAACTTGGAGAAAGGCTTTGAGTTCCCCTTGCGCTTCACCTTAAGGGAAGTCAAGTCTCCATCGGATCTCAGAGGTGGTGGAGTCGAAAGCGGAACCCTTGGAACCTTCTTACACTTAGGCCTCGCTGGTTTGGTGACTCCATGCTAGGTAGCGGAAAGGGCTATCTTGAGAACATCCTCCTTCTCCTCCGTGTCATCCAAGGAAACCACCATCCCCACGAGAGAACCACCGTCTCTCAGTACTTATATTGGAAACCACCGTCCCAAATAAGTACACAGGAGAACCACAGTCCCCTAGAGAGAACCACCGTCTCTCTGTACCTATACTAGAAACCACCATCCCAAATAAGTACCTAGGAGAACCACCGTCTCCAAAATAATGAGTTACACGGGGACACCATTGCCCCTAGAGAAATAAATTCTAAAATGCCTATAAACATCTATGGTTAGAATTGTCTCATGTAGTCCAAAACACGATACTCCCTAACCCGGAATATCAACACAAATAAGAATCACACATCTTATAGCACAAAAATATAAGGAACTCTATCTTATAAATCTCAAAAATGTATAATCGTACACCACAAACAAAAATAGATGAATCAAAAACAACAATAGCACCAACTACCTCTGAAACTGGAACCACATAGATAAAAGTAAGCTCAAGCCGCCAACTCCTTGTCGAACTACTTGCTGAACTTCAACTTCATCTTTGCCTCTGGATCCCTAGTCTCCTCCTCATAACCAACACAATCCCACAAGACTCTCCTCAATGGAATCTTCTTCCGACGCAACACCTTGACTCTCCTCTTGAGAATTCTAACAAGTCACAGATAAATCTGGCTTAAGATCTTCCGGAATCTTTGCCACTAACTTCTTCGAAGTATACATGCACTTCCTCAACATCGATACATGAAAAACCTTATGAAATACTTTCATAATCGGAGGTAACTCCAACCGATACGCTACCGATCCAACTCGCTCCACCAGCGGGAACGAATCCATAAATCTCGGACTTAGCTTGTTCTCCGAAATCTATCTATTAGGACCTCGCGACATGGCCATCTTGAGATACACTCTATCTCAGACCACGAACTCAACCTCATTTCTCCTCTTATCAGCATAGTTCCTCTGCCGATCCTGAGCCTCCTTCATAATCAGCTTCAAAACACGGATCTTCTCTGTCATTTCTTGAACAAAACTCGCACCAAAAATGCTCCGTTCCCCCACTTGGGTCCAACATAGAGGTGTCCTACATGGCCTCCCATCTAAAGCCTCATACGGAGCCATCCCGATACTTGCCTAAAAGCTATTGTTATATGCAAACTCGGCTAGGCATAAGGATCCACCCAATGACCACCCCAATCTAGCACACATCCTCGCATAAGTGCCAACACAGATGTTCTCATCAACATCTCCTTCAGCTTTGCAAAGCTATCTTCGGACTCCTGAGGCAAAATAAACAGGACATCCTTCCCGGTCAGCTTTGTCATAGACTGCGCCATACTCGCAAATCCTTTGATGAACCTCCTGTAATATTCAGCCAATCAAAGAAAACTCTTGATCTCAGTGGCATTACTCTGTCTAGGCCAATCTCTGATAGCCTAAATCTTAGCTAGATCCATATAAACTCCCTCTGAAGACACAATATGGCCGAGAAACCCCATCTCTCGCTGCTAGAAGCTACACTTACTCAACTTAACAAACATCTTATGCTCCCGAAGCTTCTCCAACACTAACCTCATATGTACCTCATGCTCCTCAGGACTCTTAGAATACACCAGGATATCATCTATGAAGATGATGACAAAAACATCCAGATACTCCTGGAACACGCCGTTTATCAAACACATGAACGCTGCTGGTGCATTTTTCAACCCAAACGGCATCACTACAAACTCAAAGTGGCCGTATCACGTCTTGAAAGCCGTCTTATGCACATCATCCTCATTGATCAGAATCTGATGGTATTCTGAAGCAAAGTCTATCTTAGAGAACCAAGTAGCACCCTACAACTCATCAAACAACTTATCAATCCTTGGGAGATGGTACTTGTTCTTCACAGTGACTCGATTAAGTCCCCGGTAATCGATACATAACTGAGCTTGAAATCCTTCTCCAACCACCTTGACCATGCTTGAAAGCTTACCAATGCTGCTCCGAAAGCTGCTGCTCTCGGCACATTCCTGAGTAATAAAGCAATTCGATGCTCCCGAATCAAACAGAACATGGGACTCACAACCTCCCACTAATAAAGTCTCAACACAATTCACAGATGTTGAGAACTATCATAGGAAAATAATAGAATACAAACCACAATTCAACCACTAAAGAATTTAACAAAGTCCGAGTCTAAGAATTTAAATGTGATCTGCCCGGCACTCTACTGACCTGCATCTGATGCCGTGTACACATGCGGTACCGCTGCAATCTGAGCCACTGGGTGCACTGCCGCAAACTGAGCTACCGGCTACGCTGCCACTAGCAGAACCGCTGCAACCACCATTTGGTGCAGCTTGGGGCACATCGGCCTGATATGCCCCAACTCTCTATAGTGGAAACAGACCTTAGCCTCCCAGGATACCTTAGGGAAGTTGGCCACACGGCGCCGTGCGCTTCCACACCCGAAGCAATCATGACTACCCAAACTCGCCTTAGATGTGCCTTCCCACTTCCTCTTCTGTCCCTGCTCTGGCTTACCACCCTTGGCATAACCATAACCACCATGCTGTTGCTGGAACCACAGTAACTGCCTAACCCCTCATGCCCTCTTTGATAGCTGCAACAACATCAACCAGCTTCGGCCTCGAGGCATACTCTGACACTCTAAAATGTGTCCTCAACTCAACCATAAGTCCCCTTAAGAACTTCTTCAGATGTGTCTGCTAGTCCTCTATACTACGATCAACATACACAAGCAACCTACTAAACTCTACAACGTGTCCTCAACTCAGCTTGAAGTTCCCTCAAGAAACCTCTTCACATGTGTCTGCTTGTCCTTTATACCACGATCAACATAGACAAGCAACCTATTAAACTCTGCGTCGTACTCGTGCACTGTACGATCACCATGGGCAAGCTCTACAAACCTTATCCCGAGACGATCCAAAGCCTCTTGAGGGAAAAACTTAGCATTAAACTCTGCTAAGAATTCGCCCCAGGTCCACACTGCCTACAGCCTTCTGGCCTTCATACCTCTCCACCAGAGATGCGCATCAGCACCGAGGTAATGCACCGCCAGCTCAACCTGATACTCCGTTGGACATCTAATCGAACGGAAATTACGCTCCACCCTCATGCGCCACTCATCAGTCTCCTCAGGCCCAACCCCGCCTGAGAAGAAGAACGTACCGATCCTCTGTATCTGTCTCATCATCGGTTGTACCTTTACCACTGGAGGCACTACTGGAGCCTTCACTGGCACCGCACCCGGTAACCGCTCCAATATGAATGCTAGCATCTGCGCCAGACGATCATCTGGATCATGGGTCCACCTGCAGCAACACCCACACCTAGGCCGCTTGTAGCACCAACTCCTCGGGTACTTCCCCCGGCACTGAAAACACTCGCACTAGGAGTCACAGTGACATCACCCACTGATCCCTCCTGATGTGTCAACGTCTCAGAAGCCGGCTCATGCGTCGTACTCTGCGATATACACTCGGAATACTCTAACACTGGTCCCCAACCTCGACCCCGACCTCTACCACGACCCCGACCTCTACCTCTACCTCTACCTCGACCTCCAGCACTATAATCCATCTTTCTACACTTCCACATAACAGAAAAATAAGCATCTAGAAGTTACAAAACTATTAAATACTTACCGCGGAATCTCTTTAAAGGCCCAAAGACGATAAGCTAAGATTCATATAAACTAACTAACTACACATAATCAATTTAAACACATAGTCGCAATCACCCAAATCTATTGTCCTAAAACCCTAGAGGCTCTGATACCAAAATGAAACAACCAAATTTTTTTTTTTATATAAATAAATAATTAGATAATTAACCCGAATTAAGTATTCCCATTAATACTAACTCTCAACGGTTAATTCAAAACCACAAAACAATAACCAGGGGAAACACACAAATCAATTCAAACCAATAATTCATAAATAAATAAACAACAATTTCTAGATCAATCTAATATTCTACAACACCAATTAGCAATTGCAACTTAAACACCAGGTTCTACCAAAATACAAACTCATAAATAACATCCTAATTATCCTCTCCTACGCCATGATTCCGCGATCACACATTCCGTTTACTTGCAACACATGGGAAAAAGAGTTGCGGAAATGAGACGGTCCTCCCGTCTACATGCTAGGTATATTCAAACCAAATTGCAAGCTAAACAATACAAATATAACATTCAATGCAAAAATTGTCTTGGTGTCGATTGACACTATCACTAGGTGTCGATCGACACTCTGGCTGCAAAGGCGCATAACGAGTTTCTCCTCTTATGACCCATTCTCGCGACGACTCCGCCAATACCTGCATCAAAAACTCAATCCACATAACACAACAACAACCACAAACATGCAAACACAGTCCATCACACAAATTCCATCACGGAAACACGTAATTCGACCGTTCAAACTCGATATTGGCTTGAATGAGCCTACGATCGCGCACTCGCCTTAGGGATTCAGATTGAGAAAAGCCACGAAAAAGGACTCACAAAATCAGACTCGATCACCACACAAAACTCGGATTTCTCTCTCAAAATCACGAAGAACAACACTATGATTCCAAACCTTGTTCTTTAAGCCACTAATCAAGCTTAAGAACTACTCAAAAATCTCTAGAACTCACACAAAATCTCTTCCTCTCTCAATTCTTATCAAAACACGTTTTTCCTCTTATGAAAAACGGCTGCTCGACGCACATACACTTATAAACGAGTCCCTAGGTTTTCGATCCATAAACCGAGGGAAACCGACGATTAAAAATCGAACCGAAACGAATCCGAAACACTGGTGTCGATCGACACCCACTTTTGGTGTCGATTAACACCCCTACCAAAATAAAAGATTTTGGTTTCAAGATGTTATATAACCTCTCTTCGATTTCTCTGCTTGTGTTTAGTTGTATCTCAAAGAATCAACCATGTGATTATAAATGTTGTTAAAGAAAAATGTCAAGTTATAACAATACTTCTGAATAAAAAATACAGCCTCGTTTTTAAAACATATAGACAACTTTGTAAAATATAAAGCCATATTAAGATATAAAATTTTGAAATATAAAAAATATTGTAAAAGCTATTGCATAATTACGTAACAGCTGTTTTGAAAAATATTTGACGTTAACACTATGAAATTGAGAGTTCCCAGTTTATGTCGAGAACTCAACTAAACTGTGGGCATTACAAGTTTTGCATGTTGAAAAGATGTTCAAGTTTTAAAAAGTACCGATTTGAACATTTCTAGACAAGATTGTTTAGTTGTTGGTTTCAAAAAGAGTAACTTTTGTAACAATTTTTTTTGGCCATCACAAAAGATTTAGCTTTTGTTGGAACACTACTCATAGTCATATTTGGGATTTAAGAAGATTCATGGATAAAGCAAAAATTTGATGTGTTATGTCGTAATCTAAGGTCAAATCTCAGAACCAAGTTCAGCTTTCAAATATAGTAAAGTGATATACAAGAACTTAAACATATTATAAAATCATGATATGATGAATTACATAATACAATCACAATATACACACATATGCAAACTTGACATTGAGTCTGAAACCACAACATGTATTCGTACCTTGGCTCACACTGAACGGCGAACAACTCTTTTTCATGAATAATTTTACTTAATATCTTTATATTTTTCAATCAAGATAAAAGTGTAACCTTTGGTTTTTGGCAATGTAGGAAATTGGGGATTTTGTGGCCAAAATTTGCAAAGCCTACAAAGGAAAAACTGCTCAACCAAAACGTTAATGCACGATTTAAGCTTCATGTTATGAGTCATATGATAAATAAATAAAACCATTCTCTAAATTTTTTATAATTACGCGTTGAACATGCACTTTCTTGTTTTTCTTAAATTAAAACGCTTATATTGCACTATACAAAATTCTTAAATTGGACTTTTGATTTGAATTTGAGGTTGCAATCCGATTGTGTGAAAACGCCAAAAACACTTTGGTGTGACACTCGACCCTTCTTACACTATCCCCATCCAATCATCAAACCAAAACCAATCACAAAATTGTTTTAACTGAACTTTAACCAAGCCGAACCAACTGACTCTAATCCATTTGGTTTAACCGATAACCCAATACATGTTAGGAAAATACAAATATCATGTTTCTTGTTTTCGATACTTAGATTAGATGACTCATGATAGCACAATATACGTTTTTATTTTTTTGGACAAGGATCATTGAAGAAATCAAACGGGATCCAACATGGCAAAACCATTCACCATTGTACCAGCCAAAAGTTAAAAAAAAACAAGAGAGAACATTTAGCCAAAAGAATTTTTTTTTTTACTGTTAATCTCACAATTGTTATTTTAATTTCATTCTTCTTTGTGTACCTTAATCTTTATGTAGATATCAAAACCTCTTTCTTCCGTTTCTCCTCAAAAGTACATACGCAATGAGCTTCAAGAGAACCTCAGTCGTTTCCTCCAGGGTCGCCTTTCGATCATCCTTATGGTTCCAAAGTGATATATCGTGGTTTTTACCGGTTTTCGACCACGATATAAGTCCATGTTTTAGTGTCTTTTGGTGTTTTTGGTATTGTTTTAGTGTCTTTACAGGAACTGGACCGTCTGGAGCATAAAAGATGTTTACTGGAGATTTTGGAGCATTCGCGGAATGAAGTGGCGAAATGCAAATTCGGAGTCACTGTTTGGAATCTGTGTCGAGCGACGTGACTATGTGTGTCGCTCGACATGAAGACTTTAAAAGCCAAGATTTACGATTTGAAGAGTCGTGTCGATCGACACGATCTATGTGTGTCGATCGACACGAAGTTCGTCAAAGCCCGGATTTTCATCAGAAAAGTCCGTTCGAAGCCCGAAGCCTTCAGATGTTTACTTTTATGTTTAGGACGGTTTGGAACTTGTATAAATACGTATTTAGAGTCATTGTTTAGACTCATGCTTTATTTTACGCTTTATTTTATAGAATTACTTAGAGAGTTTAATTAATAAAAGATGTTTTCTTCTATTGCTATGTCTGAGTAATTTCTCTTGTTAGGTTTAGGGTTTTTGAAAGTGTTTGATGAGTTGTTGATCTGATCTGTTTATTAGGATAAAAATCATTAGAAGTTCTTCATCTTAACTTGTTCTTATTGCTGATTTTAGCCTCGCGAACTGAAATCTGATCTAGGATTTATTAATAGAAACGACAGTTTGATTGATAATCCTGAACTAGTTTTTGATGAGCAAAATACCTATTCGCAAAAGGATTTGGCTTAGGGCTTTGTGAACAATTGTGCTTGATCATTAATGCTTGTTTGAATCAACCTGATTTCGCAACGACGGTTGGTCTTCTAGGATTTAGACATAGAAATTATTCGTAGCGACAGCTGGTTTGTTTACTTTCGTGTGCATGTTCATGAACTGTTCTTCATTGTCCTAATATCTGATTTATCTGCAACTCTGATTCACTGGAGAATTCCCTGTGCCTAGCGTTTTCTTTAACTGATTTCACAACCGTTTGTTTTGTTTTGATTTATTTGCTTTTACATTCGTCTCACCTAGCTTAATCTGAAATCTGAAATCTATTGTGATTTCCTGACTCCCTGTGGATCGATAACCCTAAGTACTGCGATTGACCTCTTAATTTGAGAGAGTCTAGCTCTAGGGAAATTTAAGCTTATCACAAAGCTCTTAAACCACATAGCAACTTCTTGGGTTATTATCCTCTAACTCTAGTTTTACTCTTACCACTCCATTAAAAACTTCTTTGCCATATTCATTCTTCAAATTGAGCAATTTCTCGTCGTTTTTATCCACCATTCTCTACAATTTGACACTTTTTTAATCTTGAGATATACTAAATGAAAAGGGAAGATCCCATCTTTTGATATTTAAAGTTAAAGTTCAAACCTTCCTTGTTCCTTAAGATCCATCAACTTTAAACGGATGACATTGCACATTTCCAATGTTTCCTTCCCACAATGAACATAATTTCATAGCCTTTTCCTTTGTTCTTGAACATGAACCTCTACATTCTCTTGCAACCGCTGGGAAAAGATTTTAGAGAATTTGCCCCATTCTCTTCACTCTAATAATTTCTTCCCTCATCAATCCTTCATTTTTATTCCATAACTGTTCATCAAAAATAAATTAATTTTATAAAAGTCAAAGGAAAGTAAATGAAGAGATATTCACAAATGTTATTGGTTTTTGCCGTGATCATTTCTATACGATTGTCTTGATACTCAGTGTTCGTTACACGTTCTAGTCGTGACAGCTTCATCACTTTGTCTTGTAGAGGTGTTTCTCTTTTTTTGAACTCTGTCTGAGTTTTGGCAATCTTATTCACAAACCATCACTTTTAAATATGTGCTTCATTGCTTTAATGTTACCTTTCAACTTCTCTATTTCCAACTCTATCTCTTGCATTTCGTTTCTCTTTGCTTCCATTTCCATTATCTTTTCATGAAGTTTCTCTTTCTTTTTCTGGAAAAGGTGAACATGTAAACATTAAATTTTATAGTTTCTCCAATGAATAATATTATACAGTCCGCCTAATCAAACTACTTGCCTTCAGCATCTCTGCAAGTTTCGTAGTGTCTTCATTTGCTACATTCTACTCCCATACTGCATTTTGATTCTCATTCTATAACCAAGAAAAAAAACAATTAATCGTAAGAGATGTTTCCATAACATTTTCATATAGCTTCCCATTGTCTTATGATCTTTTCGTCACACAAGGAAAATTATACCATTTCTCTATTGAGTCTGGATTTTTTCAAGTCTGCTTCGTTTACATTTCCCCAAGTTAGCTCGATCCGTCTTGCACGCTCCTCTAGCTTCACCCTCTTTGTTTCCAATTCCGAGATAAATCTTTGATGTCCTAGCATAATCTGCTCATACATGTAACACCCGGATTTTTTTTAAAAAATTCTAATCATTTCTACTGCGGAATTAAAACTCATCAATCAATAATTCATAACAATAATTCCAATAATAATTATTCAATAGAATCACCAACAATTATCAATGAATTTCTAGCAACTTAATCGGGTTCACTAGAACTAACAAAACAATAAAAACGTGCTAACACTCTAACACCCTATCATCCTCCTCTCGGCCCTGATTCTGTGAGTTGATATATTAGTATTTTAACCTCTTTTACGTGTTGTTTTCTATTGTTTTTCGGTTCTTTCCAGTTCTTTTTGTGGCTTTTTAGGTTCTAGAAGGCTCTCGAGCATGGATTGGAGTTATTGGAGCTCATTGGAGCAAACGAGGCAGAATTGGAGCAAAAAGGCGATTTTCCATAACCGAGCACCTCCTCGGTTTGCTCAACCGCCTGCTCGCCCCACCCGCTCGCTAGAGACTTGAAGAATTCTCCTCTCTGGAATCCAGACCGACCGGTCCGGAACCAGACCGACCGGTCCCGTATCCAGATCCGATTTTAACCTAGTTTTAATTATAAATAAGAGGGCAACCACCTCTAAAACGGGGATTCCTTTTTGCACGTTACTTTTCAGACTTCTTTTTAGACTCTCGTTTACACGTTGGGAGCCTTTGATCAACTGCTTTTTGCTTTTGGATTCAAGATTTGGAGGATCATTCCACAATCCTATTGAGAAGAATTCTAATCCCTAATCTCTTATCATAATATCATGAATTCTCTTATTTGCTTTGTTGTGTTTGATTTCTCCATGTTTGAGTAGTCCTTTAGCTAGATTAAGGTTTTCAATGGTGATTTAGGATTGATTAGTGACTGAGCCAAATACGATAGATTATCATATGTCTTCATCAATCGGAAATCGTAATGCTTAGGCTAATTTGATCACCTAGTCTATGAATTGAAGTTAAACTTATTCACGACAGTGCTCTAGGTTGCTAGATAAGCCATTGGTGAGCAATTGGTGTGTAACCAACGATAGTTGATTGTTACCATCAATTGTGAACAAATTGAACCCATTCGATAATGCTTGTCAACATCTCTGAATTCAAACGACAATTTAGGCATTTAGGTTGTTAGATAAAGATATTGATGCATCATGACAGTGGGACAATATTACTTTTATGTTTGAGTTCTAGACCGTACTTAAATTGAATACTGAATAGTTGCTCAGTCCTTAGTCCGAAATCACCGGCGAATGACCTTGATCTAGTGCTTGTTTTTATTGAGTTTCATATCATTTATTTGCCGTTTTATTATTACGAAATTTTCAACCAAAACCATATTTTATCTTAGCTTTAATTTAAAATCTCATAATTTCATAGTGTAACCTTGGTCTCTGTGGATTCGATACCCCTTATACTACTGTAATTGTCTGTGCACTTGCGGATTTATTTTGGGTAAAAACTTCTCACATCAACACTTTATCTTTATTTGCATCACAAGGGAAAAAGAGATGCATAAGTATTTAAGAAATACTTAGTGAGACGGTCCTCCCGTCTACATGCTAAGTACAAATAAATCGAAATCAAATAACAATTAATTTTTAAAAATATTTAATTCAGAAAACATGGGTGTCGATCGACACACACGGTGTCGATCGACGCTGCTCTAACCATGGTGTCGATCGATACTCCACAAGGTGTCGATCGACACTAGGTTTTCAATCCGAGACAAAAATACACAAATCACGCGTCAAACACGATTTCAACCATTTTCAACTCGATTCTAACACTGAATCATCACACAAACGTCACACAAACAACCACGAATCATTCTTAAACATCAAAAACTAATTCCTATTCGATAATCGACAAATTTAAGCCTACAGTCGCACACTCACCTCAGTTTTGGATCGAAACGACGAGGAAAACAATGATGAACGAAGAACGTCGACGAACAGCGACGAACGGACTGAGACATCGACGAAATCACGGCGAGACAGCGAGGAAACGCTTGCTACTCGACCTCCCACGATCACACAAGAGATTCTCACAAAGAACGACGATGAACACGAATCGAAACTCTCGATTTATCTCCGAAATCTCTCTTTTCTCTCTCGATTCTCCAAGGGTTTTGTTTCTGACTCTTTCCCAAACAAGGCCATGTCTGAAAATAACTCTTAAAGCCGAGCCCTAGGTTTTTCATCCCTAACCAACGCAATAAACCTGACGATTTAACTCTAAACCGAACCGCAATCAGAACTTTGTGTCGATCGACACTCACCCTTGGTGTCGATCGACACCCCATACCAAAAATCAATATTTGGTTTCGGGATGTTACAATACAAATCTTGCACATTCTTGTATATCTTCTCAATCTCTTCTCATGAAAAAGACACATAAACAGAGCAAATAACCATCTCAAACAAGAAAACAAATATATAGATTCTTATTTAAAGCTAATTAAGTGTGAGAGTTGTTTTTACCTTCTTTGTGAGTTATATTTAACTCAAGATTATGCCGTTTGACAGTTTCAATGGAAAGAGAAGTCTGATCAACTCTCTCTTCAAGTTCATGCTTCCATAACTTCTTCATCTCAATCGACTGAGACATGTTTTCAACAAGCTGTTTCATTTTCCTCTTCTATTCGGCTTCAATCTGCGATACAATTTTCAAATCTCCATACTTGTTGACATTCTTGCCAAAAATTCCTCTTTTATTGTAATCCGATTCTTTTGCGACCCATGTGTAAAGTTTTTCATGTCTGAAGTGTTTACCTTTAACAAAAGTCAAGAAAAGAAATGTCAAGAAAGGGGTTATTTTGGAAATCTAGAACGTCTATCTATAACCTGAAATCGGATGATCTTATTTGATTTCTCTAATTATCTTAGCTCAAGAAAATGGTTAAAAATATGTGGTAAACGTCGGAGATTATTTCCGGATTCTCGGATCAGAAACCCTTGATGTAAGAGGACTGTAGCAAAAAGTGTATCAATAAATCAATCACCTTTGACATAGGACCGATCGGGCCACACCGAGTAGGAAACTTTATACAACCTTGGGTACTATTTGCTTACAAGTTCGTCAATTTCTTAAGGTCGCCGATATTTGGTGGAAGTGGTCCAGATAATCGAGTATTATATGATAAATCTCTGCGAACATTAGATGAAAACAAAATCCATATCTACGTAGAATAAAAATAGTAATTAAGAAGAAGAAAGACATACAAGATATGCAATTTAGACAAGAATGAAATATAACTAGAAAGCTTTCCTTCCAAGTTAGAGTTAACTAATGATCTGCAACAAGCAACAACACTCTGTTAAAGTTAACTACTGATCAACAAAAAGCAACAACACACATACTAAAAATGTCTTGGAAGATAATATTTGGAAGAAAGAGCAGGTAAAGAAAAGAAATGAGTACGTTAAATCGAAACAACACAGTCATTGCTACATGTTATTCCAATCCAATTGGTTCCACAAGGATCAGAGCCTTCCCAACTTTTAGAAAATCTGTGACACCCCGGTTTCAGGGCATATATGGTATATGCGGTCTATGCGGAGAGGGTTAAAAGAATTGATTTGACTACCTATATCACCAAAGTGCACTTATCTTTTCGGTTATATGTCTTAAGAAAACTCCAGAGTTAAGCGTACTTGAGTTGGGATAGTTTCAAATTGGGTGACCTACTAGGAAGTCATTTCCAGTATCGTGTGAGTGAGGTCAAAACACGGAAAAAGATCGCGTGGTGATTTGCAGGGTCAGTAAACATAACTTTCCGAGCCTCCCGGACTAACGCACCGACCGTCTGACATGGGTGGACCCATGGGCCGAGAGTGGACGTGGGACCCATTGGGAGATGAGGATTTCTCTCGAGAGGATGAGGATTTCCCCTACGACGGCGGTCGGGGCGTTATAAAATCTGTTCCATTCGTTCTTCAAGGCTTTTAAAGCCAAAGCTGCACCAAAATTTTTTTATTTTCTTAAAATGTTAAATTTTAATTAGGGCTAATTTGGTGAATAACCAAATTAAATTCTGTGAATTAACAAGGTCACCATAAAATCTTGATGTGGAGAGATTATAGCCTTTGAGTTTAATGTATCTGGTTACCTAGTGAAATAATTTTTTTTTAAAAAAGTTATATTATTTTAAATAGAAAATTTAGAAAACGGAAATAAATTTTTTTGATCAAAGCCATCAAGACCAGATCGATCATCTTGGAGATTCATGGAATAATGTTTTATAATTTCTCTTGTTTGTTTCTTTTTAATTGCGTTAACTTTAACCATATCCCTAGAGCAGCTGGCTGTTTGGCAAACATGCCCTACAAAACCTAATTGTAAGCCCAAAATAGTGTTTTAACCCTTGTTCAGGATTGCGCTAGGCGTGATTCGGGCGTTCGGTCCGGGCCTAGCGATTTTCAAAAATTGGTTATAAATCAGAGAGTATTCGGGGACTAGTTTTTTGTAAAATTTAATATTTAATAAAATTATTTTATATTTTAATCTAGATATAGTTAGGCATGGCCAAAATACGACCGTAACCGTACCGTTTTAAACCGTAACCATACCGTTTTAAACCGTAACCGTATCCGTAACCGTTTTAAATGGTTAAAAACCGTAACCGTTAATCGTAAAATTATAATAGTTAAGGTTAACCGATTTTTTTAACCGTAACTGTATAAAAACCGTCAAAACCGTAAGGTTAAAACATTAAAATTTTAACCGTAACCGTAATTAAAGTAGATTTAGATATACCTATAGTTTTAATTGTACCTAAAACTGCATAGTAATTGCCTAGAATTTATCTACTCGTGAGTTGTTTCTACGTTTTTTATATAAAAAAATAGATTTAATCATAACAGATTTTGAACGAACTAAAAGTATATACATATTGAATGTTTGCAGCACAAAACAATTTAGAGGCAAACAAAATTATTTGGTTGCAAACACAAATTTCAAATCTTAAGTTCAAACTTATTTAAAAATATCCTATTAGATCTTAAATTTGTCGTAGTGGAGCCAAATTTTTTTTTTTTAAATTTACATTTATTAAAAGATTAGGTAAGTTTTTTTATTGTTTCACCCACAAATAAAAATAACGTTTTTTTTTTTTTTAGTATCATTCCATTTTCAAAACATATTAAAGAATGATTTTTAAATATATATAGTTTCTAAATTTTCACTTATAATATTTTCTTCAATTTAAAAAATATTATACTTATAACCGTAATATTAACCGTAACCGTATCTAACCGCAACCGTATTAACCGTACCGTATTTAACCGTAACCGTTTTAACCGTATTTTAAATGGTTAAGGTTAAAGTTAACAAAAAATATTAACCGTAACCGGTGGTTAAAAAACCGTAACCGCAATAACCGTAACCGTGGTCATGCCTATATATAGTATATATTAAACTTTGAAGGATTGAATTGCTAAGTTCCCTTGTCCAGCGGTTTACAAGCTCCACGTTTAGTTCGTAACATCCTCAGGTCATGTGTCCTCAGGTCGAGTATGGACAAACGCATTTTGTGTTGTTTTTTTACCAAATCGCTTTAATGAAGTTAAACGACCCTTCTACCCTCGTCTTCTTCTTACGACCACGAGACCTGAAAACCTTAATTGCCGTCATCATGTTATTTTTTCAGTTTTCATGATTTTTACTTACTTTTTTTTTGTTGATTTTCATCCTATTATGACAGATCTGGTTACTAAATGTCGATTTTTTGACTTAAATCGAAGAAAATTTTGATTTTTTTTTTAACCTCCGAGTTTTAAAGTGAGTAGGGTCAAATCCCCACGGTGGGGAGCCGCCGAGAAAATTCGCCGTGGAATCGGTCCGGCGGCGCGTTTTCGAACAGGGATTTTAATGGATTGGATTGAAACAAAAATGAAAATATTTTTTTTTAGACAGCTCAATTAAAAAAGTTAATAACTATCATATTTGAGAAATCCTAACCATAACCAATTTATACGTACCGTCCAAACCATTTGTGAATGGAGAAACATAACAAATTTGGAAAAATTGCAAGATCATGAACGTAGTTACGTAAATGCTCTAATTATTGAGCCCATCTTCAGACCAACAAATAATCTCTCTTCTCTTCCTCTGTTTCTAGTTATATCTCAAAGAATAAGCATGCATGTGAATATTATATACAGGTTGATAGAAAGTTATGACAGAATTTACATATGAATAAAAAATACAGCCTCGTTTCCAAAACATGCATGTAGACATAATGTTAGGAAAAGGGGGAAGTATTTGTAAAAGTTGAGTGAAAAATATACAAAGGATTAAACTATTATAAACACATAAGAGTTAGCGTATCACGATTTGGTCGACTTGAAAGTGAAAGATCTCATAATGGAATTTTATAAAGAGTTTTGGATGGAAATGTCAATGGCGTACTGGGAAGGAACTGCGTGCTGGGACGGGACTAATTATGACCAATTAAGAGTGAAAATTATCCATCATAGATGATGTTTTTTTTATTATCCATCACATTTGGATAATATTATTTTAACAAATATTTTTTTTTATCCCTTTTGCTTTATTCATAAGAAAACTCTTAAATACAGTAATTTTTTTTTTTATAAATTAAAAATGTTGGGACTTTGAAAATTTATTAATTTATAGAATTAATAAATGAATAATAGTTATTTATAGAGAGGGTTTTCTAGTCCATAATTTGTAAGTAAATCTTACATTTAGAAATTTACCTTAAACTTCATGCATATTCTTCTAAAACTTTTCTTTATTTATATTTTTCTATTGTTAAATATTTATCTTTCTTCACATTATGCTAATATTCTCGGTTATTGTAATAGAATTGATGCCAATAGCATACTTGACTATCTAGATGAAAACGATACATAATACAAAGTTTAGGTCTAGAAGAAAGTATCGCATCTTAATATTGATAAAAAAATGGACGACAAGATAACAATAATCAAAGTAGTTGCACGTAAAGAAACATTGATCACATCTAAAATTTTTACACATTTTGGATTCAAATCGAGATGACAACATTAATAGATTTTTATACAATAAAAAAATTAGAGATAAGTACCAAAGGGTTTCCAATTTTAAAAATAAATAAACAACAAGAGAAAATTATTATACTAAACTAACTTAGAGCATATGCGAAAATTATAATTACAAATTTATACTATTATTGGTATAATATTTTATTCATGAGTTTCAAAAAAAATATATTATCTTATTATCTTATGGGACAATTTCAAAAATGCCACTCTTGAATTATTTTTTGCAAACATGCCTCCTTCGGGAAACTCTTAAGGCTCGAAAGAGAAGCAAAGCTTCGGGAAACTCTTATTGTAGTTTACCAAGGACCTAACTACAATAAATGGGAAGCAAAGCTTCGGGAAACTCTTAAGGCTCGAAAGAGATTCGGGTTTATTGAATCGTGATAGTATGTGTGTGTTTCAGATTTGTGAAGATCTTTACGGAATTAGCACCGCATCATGAGGGTGCTGATTGGAGAGGTTGATAAATCGTGTGGACTATATTTTATGCGGGGTCAGTAACAGTGCATCAAACATAAATAGTTTTTTGAGATATATGGCATAATTCTCTAGGACATCCCTCATCTAAAGTTTTAGTTTTTTTGTTTGTTTGTTATCTATATCAAGTATTGCTAGTGTTTTGAAGAATAAACCACGTAATATTTGTATTCACGCTAAATAATTTCAGTGTTCTTTTTCTACAAGTTCTAAGACCATCTCCAACCCATTACTCTATTTTTCACTCTAAAATATAGTAACTCTATTTTAGAATAAGATTTTTATCCAACCCATTACTCTATTTTTAATTTTAAAAAGAATATTCTTAGTATATTCTTTTTCACTGTAATCCTTAATTTATCAAAATTACATATTTTACCAAAATATTTTATAATTAACAATAATTCACTAAAATCATAATATTATTTTAATTGAAATTTTATTATAGAAATGATATTTTGATGATTTCAATTATTATATCATAATATTTTGAGAATTTTTATGATATATCACTTTTGGAATACCACTTACTGTAACATCCCGAAACCAAAATGCTGATTTTGGTAAGGGGTGTCGATCGACACCATGTGTGGGTGTCGATCGACACGAAGTTTAATTGACTGATTTTGGTTCGATTTAGTCGTGCGGTTTACTGCGGTTTAAGGGGGAAGCCCTAGACCTTCGTTTAAAAAGTTTCCAGCCGCGAGTTTGATTTGTTTTTGGAGAAAAACCATGTGTAAGAGGAGAATTGAGAGAGAAAAGAAGAGTTCTTGTGGATTGAGAGTTTAGGATTCATAAGAAAGTGTTCTTCGAGGTTTGTGGGGATCGTGGGATCGATTGTGACGGTGTGTTCGTGGTGATTGAGGCTGAAATCAGTGGGTTGTCTATGTTCGTCGCTGTCTCGATCCAAATGTGAGCGCGCGACCGTAGGCTCATCGAGGTCTTTAGCTAGTTTTGATGCTTGTTTGATGTGGTTTTGTGATGATTTGAGTAATGGATTGTATGGATTGCGTAATGGTGGTTCTTTTGTATCCATGTTGTGTGTTTTTGGTGCAGGTTCGGTTATCAGGGATCGCAAGAATGAGCCATGAGGGGAGAGGCTTGTTTTGCGATTCTTCGACAGAAGTGTCGATCGATACCTAGTGGTAGTGTCGATCGACACCTCTGTTGACTTCGTGTCGATCAACACTTACTCGTATTGTCGATTGACACCAATATGATTTTGTGAGTTGATGTTCTGAATGGTATTGTTTGGTTGTTGTGTGATCATTGCTAGTTAATTGGTTTAAATGTACTTAGTGTAGCGCCCCAACCGCCCTATCCATGGGCTCCACGTCCACTCTTGGCCCGTGGGTCCACACTCTCCGATAGTCGGTGCATTAGGCCGGGAGGCATAATGGGCTTGTCTTCCACTCTTCCATGTTTAATATTTGAAGTGTTGGTAGTTTTTTTTTTTTTTTTGATATACCCTATCGACTGATCCGGTCAGCTCCGGTAGGAACGCATCGAGGTGTTACTGAGTGGCATTCTCCCCGAAGGGTCACCGCACTGCATGACCCGGGTTCGGAATGCCTTCCGACTAATGCCAGGGGTAGTCAGGCCGCCTGCATTTCTGACACCAGGTAAACTAATTGGGCCGAGGCCCAACTGACAGACTTCCCACAAAATGCTGTTAACAGCGAGGAAGGAAGCTCAAACCAGGTTCTAGGAGTCGCACCCTTTCACCCAAGCCGCCCTACCACTGGTCCACCACCTTGCGGGTATTAATTTCTTTGTTGTCTTTGTGTATATAAGACACCTTTGTTTTATGAATTGAATATGAAGAGAAAATTGAAGTAAACTTGTGTTTTGTTTTTGTTCTTGATCAACATTGGTCGATCTCATAATTTCGGACCTATCAACATGGTATCAGAGCGACGATCCATGGAGCTCTACAGTGAGATCTATGGCGATCCAATTTCTGATGTCTACTACGACAACGAAGAACCGATACTCGATGTCAAGGTCGATGTGGATCTAATCTCCGTCGATGATGGTGGGATCTTTGGCGGTGAAGTTCATGTATCTCATGTTGACCCATGTATCTCCTGATCCATTTTGCAAGTTTGTTATTATGGGTAGTGAAACAACCAAGTTTTTTTTTTAATCTGAATTAGTAATACCATAATTATTAATTCTCAACAATTATTTTCAAACAACAAACCAACGGAAAATATAAATCATATAGATTCAATAATCAAATAAACTCACAAAAATCAATTCCAAATTCCAATAACACAACTTATCATTTCTAGCAACCTAAACACCATGTTCTACTAAAATGCAAACTCATAAAAACACCTTAATCATCCTCTTCCTACGCCATGATTCTGCAATTACACTTTTCATTTACCTGCAACACATGGAAAAAAAGTTGCGTAAGTATTACACAAATACTTAGTGAGATGGTCATCCTGTCTACTTGCTATACACACAAACCAAAAATAAGAAAGACAATACAAATTATTACGTTCAACACAGGAATCACACTGGTGTCGATCGACACTACCACCAGGTGTCGATCGTCTCTGATACAACAGTGGTGTCAATCGACAATAACACTAGGTGTCGATCAACACTCGTACAATAGTGGTATCGATCGACACTACCACTAGGTGTCGGTCGACACTCGGGCTGCAGAACGAGCCTCTCCTCTCATAGCTCATTCCCGCGAGACACAAACCGATCCTTGCACCCAAACTTAATCCATAATACACACGATCAACTCAATACACAGAGAAAAACAATTCTAATCATCAATCCATCACATAAACATATCAAACAATCATTAAACCCGCTAATGGTTTAGATAAGCCTACCGTCACGCACTCACCTTAGCCTCAAAACGAAAAACTGGATTTGAGAGTCAGAGAAACAAAATCAGCCACGAAAAATGACTTCCTTCACTTGAAATCACCAACAACACGATTCTAAAGCTCTTAAACGCACTCACGAGCCTCAAGAAACGAAAATGGATCACCAAAACTCACAAATCCTCTCTCCCTCTTCTTAAACATGTTTTTCTCTTCTTAACTCTCGAAAAACAATCAACATTCATAGCTGGGGGTTTATATGCCACGACCTAGGGTTCCACACCCAAAACCAACTCAAACCGAGCGATTAAAATATAATAAAAAACGAACTGAAAACATTGGTGTCGATCAACACCTTTACCAAATTCCAAAAATTTGGTTTACAGATGTTACAACTCCCCCACTACTCTTGATTTGACCTCGAATCCCGCAAAAACTATATACCAAAGAACAATCCTAACCCCACCTGGTCAGCACCACTCGAGATTAACTCTTGTGACCTGCTTCTCGAACCACTTGCTGAACTTCAGCTTCAACTTTGCCAGGCTCCCAAGTCTTTTCCTCGGTACCAGCACAATTCCCCAAAATTCTTAACAACAGAATCTTCTTCCGACGCAGCACCTTAACTATTCTCTCGAGAATCCCCAAAGGTCTCGCCGCCACCGTCAAATCAAGCTGAAGATCCTTCGAAATCTTAGCCACTAACTCCTTTGAAGTATGCAGACACTGAGTCAACATCGACACATGAAACACCTTATGAAACGCCTTTATAATCGGAGGTAACTCTAACCGGTACGCCACGGGGTCAACTCGCTCCACCACCGTAAATTGACCTATAAATCTTGGACTCAGCTTGTTCTCCAAAATCGATCTGTTAGGACCTCACAATATGGCCATCTTGAGATACACTCTATCCCCGACCGCGAACTACAACTCTTTTCTCCTCTTATCGGCATAACTTCTCTGCCGATCCTGAGCTTCTTCTATGTTCATCTTTAAAACACGGATCTTCTTCGTCGTTTCGTGAACAAAACTCGCACAAAAAATGCTCCGTTCCCCCACTTGGGTCCAATACAAAGGTGTCCTACACGGCCTCTCTATACAAAGCCTCATATGGAGCCATCCTGATACTGGCTTGGAAACTGTTATCCACAAGTGATCCACCTCAACGAGCTGCGCCCTTGAGGCGTACTCTAACACTCTACAACGTATCCTCAAATGAGCTTGAAGTCCCTTTAGGAACATCTTCACCTACGTCTGCTCGTCCTCCGTACCACGATCAGCATACACAAGCAACTTGCTGAACTCTGCGTCATACTCATGCACTGTCCGGTCACCCTGAACTAGCTCCACAAATCTCGTCCCGAGTCGATCCAATGCCTCATGAGAGAAAAACTTAGCATTAAACTCTGCTAAGAATTTGCCCCAGGTCCACGCTGCTTGTAGCCTCTTGGTCTCAACACCTCTCCACCAGAGATGCGCATCACCACCGAGGTAATGCACCACCAACTCCACCTGATACTCCGTTGGACATCTAATCGAACGGAAATTGCGCTCCAACCTCATGCGCCACTCATCAGCCTCCTCAGGCCCAACACCGCCTAAAAATAAGACTGTACCAATCCTCTGCATATGTCCCATCATCTCTAGATTGGACGAACGCTGCTCAGTAACCATAGCCCTCGGCTGTACCTCTGCCACTGGAGCCACAACTGGAGCCTACACCAGAGCCACTGCCAGAAACCGCTACAACAACTACGTCAACAAACCCATGAGACAATCATCTCGACCTTGAGCTCCTTTTGTTGCAGCACCCACAACTGGGCCTGTCGCAACACCAGTCCCTCTGCCACCCACCCCGGCACCACCAACACTCACGCTGACACTCGCACTGGTTTCTCTCACGGATCCTTCCTGATGCGTCTGTGAATAAGCCACATGCTCCTGCGTAGCACTCTATGCAACACTCGCAACCACACTATCGAACAACTCAATCACTGGCCCTCGGCCATGAACTTGACCCCGACCACGGCCTCTACCTCGACACCGACCACGACCTCTGATATGGTCAAATTTACCCTAGACCTACTTTCTCAAATTAAGAGATCGATTGTAGTACTTGAGGTTATCGAATCCACAGGGAATCAGGGACACAATAGATAATTACTTTCAGACTAAGCTAGGCAAATATAATATAAGAAAAAGCAAATAAAACAAAGCAAGATAGTGGTAAGCTTTAAACAATGAAGATAAAAGCTAGGTTCAGGGAATTCGCAGGAGAATCAGATATGCAGATGATCAAATAAAGATAGGATTATGAAAGCTCTGTTCCTAAACATGAACACGAATGTAAAACAAACCAGCTCTCGCTGCAAATATTATCTATGCTTAAACCCTAGACAACCAACTGTCGTTGCGAAATCAGATTGATTTAAACAAGCATTAAAGTTCAAGTTCAATTGTTAACAAAACCCTAAACCAAATTCCTTTGCGAATAAGTATTTTGCTCATCAAAGACTAGTTCAAGCAATCAATAACACTGTCGTGTCTATCAATTAACCTAATATCAGATTCTAGTTCATGACGCTAAAATCAGCATTAATCACTAGCCAAGATGAAGAACAATCTATTGATATTAATCCTAAGCGATTCAGATCAGATCTAGCAATTCATCAAAACCTTTGAAAATACTAAACCTAACAGAGAAATTACTCAGACGTATTCAATGAAGAACAAGACATCTTTATTAGAGATATCTCTTAAGAGTAAGTTCTAAACAAAGTAAAATAAAGCTTCAGCCTAAACAATGGCTGTAAATACGTATATATAGGGTTCCGAACCGTCATAGATCACAAAAGTAAACATCTGGAGTCTTCGGGCTTTGAACGAGCTTCTTTGATTAAGTTTCGGGCTTGACAGAACAGGGTGTCGATCGACACTCATGGTGGTGTCGATCGACACCAATCTTCAAATCGGCTTCTTTTGTTCCAGTAACTAACGTGTCGATCAACACACTTCATCAGTGTCGATCGACACAGATTCAAAATCTTGGTTCCGAATTTGCATTTTGCCACTTCACTCCGTGAATGCTCCAAAACCTCCAGTAAACATCTTTTATGCTCCAGACGGTCCAGTTCCTGTAAAGACACTAAAACAATACCAAAAACACCAAAAGACACTAAAACATGGACTTATATCATGGTTAAAAACCGGTAAAAACCATGATATATCAACTCCCCCAGACTTAGCTTTTGCTTGTCTATAAGTAAAACATATATAATCACTCCTTTAGGAACCACATACCTTTGCAAAGCTAATCCGGTGATACTTCGATGTTTCCCTAGAAGCTTAGCAGTCCTCCAGATTGAACCCAAACTCCTTAGAGAAACTCAGACTTTCAGTCGTAGACCCCTTTAGTAGATTAAGTGCGGTCTCATCGAGGGAATATCGATCGCTGAACCTTCTAGATTCTTTCGCCTCCTTTAACACTTTCCTGCGTTTCACCCTCTCTCTTCCCTCTGAAACTGTATCCAATTAAGGATATCATAGAGATGCATGCCTTTTTGATGACTGATTTTTCTTTTTGTGATGGCGGGTACCTCAGCAGAGGGTCCTTTACCACCGAATGCCTATTTGAATTCGGGCTTGCACTTTTCTGCAGATCTTTTTTTATTCCCTTGGCATCTCTATGACTTCACTAGATAAGCGCCCTACTGTTGTTCTATGAGGCTTTTTGTGATGGCGGTTACCTCAACAGAGGGTCCATTACCACCAGATCTAGGACATTTATACCCGTCATTGGGAAGAAGTTTCAAGAGTGGTCCTTCCTCGCTTTCAGGTGTTTGGAAGCTGAATCAAGTCTTGTGATTACCAACGCCCTTGACAAGAGATTTAAAGTTCATTAGGGTCGGGGTCTTTGACATCCTTTCTGGCGTTCTCCAGAAATCTGAACTCGCTCTGTTAAACCGATCCACTTCCAGTTACCCACCTTGTAAAACCAAACAACTTGCATTGGAAATGGTCCATGAGTGCTGTTTAAAGGAAGTCTAAAGGAGGTTTTGACTATAAAATTTTTTAAAATTGACTCAAAAACTCAAAAGAAAACACAAAAGTTAGTAACTACCTCCCCCAGACTTAAACAACACTGTCCCCAGTGTTATCAAGCCCGAGATTGGTGAAATAAACATAAACAAAAATTGAAAAGAATTGAAAAAGAAAGAAGAAACTTACCTGCCGAGGGGTGTCGATCGACACTGTTGATGGTGTCGATCGACACCAAGAAATTTTTGCCCACACATCGATTGATCAGGTCAATCCGAGGCTCCATCGATTGGTCTTCTCCTCGGGTGTCGATCGATACACTCAGTGAGTGTCGATCGACGCTTGACTCTCTGTTTTTTTTTTTTTTTTTTGAACTGAAACACTTAAAGTAAAACGTTAGTAAAACAAAACAAAAATAAAAATTTAAATATACTTACCAGTGGGTTGCCTCCCACTAAGCGCTTGTTTTTGAGTCGTTAGCTTGACATGCTTAGGCGTTTGGATCATCGGGAAGTGTTGTACCGCCCTTATCCGTTAGGATGGTTGCAGCTCTGTCCTTTGTTCGTCCTTTCTTTGCAGCTACAGCTCCCCCAGACTTGTCAAAAACTAGTCCTGGGAAAAGTTTCATCGTGTTCTCCATCATTTGATGGATCACTTCTTCTCCTTTCTCCTCTAAGTCTGAAGGGATGATGATCTTGATTTTTGCGAAAGGCTTTGAGGTCCTTTTAAGCTTCACCTTGGTTTGATCACTTCTCCTTCCTGCAGAAACATCAATAGAAAAACCAAGCTTTCGAGAAACTCGTTGCTTGCATGAGTGCGAAACAGTTTTTTCACAATTTAAATTCTTATTGATGAGAGCAGGAGTAAGTACATGAAGTTCATACCTTGTCTCTTTCGGAGGATTCTCAATAAAGATCGTCATGGATAAAGCATCTTCAACCTTTGGTGAGGACTTTCGAGCTCTGGGGAATGGAAGATTGGGAGTGTGGACCTTTTCCTTGGACGATTCAGGCGTTTCGCAAAGTTTTGACTCGGACTGGGCTCGTTCTTTGACAGATTCAGACGATTCGTGAAGATCTGGACCAGACTGGGCAGGGTGTTGAGCGATGCTGGGGTGGTGTCGCTCGACGCTGATGATTTCGTCGTGTCGAGCGACGTTCCTAATGGTGTCGCTCGACACTAGCTCCTCAACGTCGGACTTTCGATTTTCTTCAAGTGTCGATCGACACATGTGACTAGTGTCGCTCGACACTAGCTTTTCAATTTCAGAAATTGCCTTAAACGCATCGAAGTAGCCTTCGTCTTCTACTGGAATGGTATCGCAAGCATGCTCGGAGTTCGTATCAGTCTGCGCATTAAGAAACTCTTCTTGCCACTTGATAGAAACAGCAACTTCAGCAACCTGAACATCCAATTTCTCCACATAAGTTCCCAAAGCCTCGAGCTTTCCATTCAGATCAGTGTAAAGTGATTCCAGCTCTCTGTTGAAGTCCTCAGTCAACTTCTGCTGTCCTTCGAGAAGCTTCGCAAGCATAGCCTCCATCCTGCTTTCTGATGATTGAGGTGGAGGCGTTTGATACATTGAAGCACCATAGTCCCTCTGGTAGTCATTCCTCTGAAGCTCTGAAGGTCGAATCGCTGATTGATTCGCGTAGAACCGCGCAAAACTGTTGAAATCGGCTAAAGTTCTTGGTTCCTGGCAGGGTGTCGATCGATTCTAAAGCAGTGTCGATCGACACCAGCATCTCTGACGTGTCGAGCGATCGATTCTTCATGTCGAGCGATGCTTCTGATTTTGTCATGTAGAGCGACAGCCATGTTGTGTCGCTCGACACGACGTTCTTCCTCACGAGAGATTTTGATTTCTTCGTTGCGTCTCAGCTGTTCTTCGTCGATCTGCTCAACCATCACACTTCCTTTAGTATCAAGCTTTTGTCCAAGCTCGTTGCACCGATTCCCTTTAAGATCAAACAATCCTTCGTCCCTCTGAATCAGGATTAGGTGCGTATCCATCGTCGTTTATGCCTAAAACTCAAAACAAAACAAAAACAAAAGCAAAAACAAAAACAAAAACAAAAATAAAGACCTAGACAAAATCCTAGTAACTAGAATCTAATGGTATGATTCCCCGGCAACGGCGCCAAAATTTGATATGGTCAAATTTACCCTAGACCTACTCTCTCAAATTAAGAGATCGATTGTAGTACTTGAGGTTATCGAATCCACAGGGAATCAGGGACATAATAGATACTTAAATTCAGACTAAGCTAGGCAAATATAATATAAGAAAAAGCAAATAAAACAAAGCAAGATAGTGGTAAGCTTTAAAACAATGAAGATAAAAGCTAGGTTCAGGGAATTCGCAGGAGAATCAGATATGCAGATGATCAAATAAAGATAGGATTATGAAAGCTCTGTTCCTAAACATGAACACGAATGTAAAACAAACCAGCTGTCGCTGCGAATATTATCTATGCTTAAACCCTAGACAACCAACTGTCGTTGCGAAATCAGATTGATCTAAACAAGCATTAAAGTTCAAGTTCAATTGTTCACAAAACCCTAAGCCAAATGTCTTTGCGAATAGGAATTCTGCTCATCAAAGACTAGATCAAACAATCAATAACACTGTCGTGTCTATCAATTAACCTAATATCAGATTCTAGTTCATGATGCTAAAATCAGCAATAAACACAAGTCAAGATGAAGAACTTCTAATGATATTATCCTAACAATGAAATCAGATCTAGCAATTCATCAAAACCCTTAAAAACCCTAAACCTAACAGAGAAATTACTCAGACATGTTTAATGAAGCACAAAACATCTTTATTAGAGATATCTCTTAAGAGTAATTCTAAACACAATAAAATAAAGCTTTTTGCTTATTGACGATAGCAGGAGAATTAGAAATAAGTACAGGAAGTTCATACCTTGGCTCTTTCGGAGGATTCTCAATAAAGATCGTCATGGATAAAGCTTCTTCAACCTTTGGTGACGACTCTCGAGCTCTGGGGAAAGAAAGCTTAGGAGTACAGACCTTTTCCTCGGATGATTCAGGCGTTTCGCAAAGTTTTGACTCGGACTGGGCTCGTTCTTTGACAAACTCGGATGATTCAGGCGTCAATAAGCAAAAAGCTTTATTTTATTGTGTTTAGAATTACTCTTAAGAGATATCTCTAATAAAGAACGATAACAGGAGAATTAAAAATAAGTATAGGAAGTTCATACCTTGGCTCTTTCGGAGGATTCTCAATAAAGATCGTCATGGATAAAGCTTCTTCAACCTTTGGTGACGACTCTCGAGCTCAGGGGAAAGGAAGCTTAGGAGTACAGACCTTTTCCTCGGATGATTCAGACCTTTTCAATTTCAGAAATTGCCTTAAACGCATCGAAGTAGCCTTCGTCTTCTACTGGAATGGTATCGCAAGCATGCTCGGAGTTCGTATCAGTCTGCGCATTAAGAAACTCTTCTTGCCACTTGATAGAAACAGCAGCTTCAGCAACCTGAACATCCAATTTCTCCACATAAGTTCCCAAAGCCTCGAGCTTTCCATTCAGATCAGTGTAAAGTGATTCCAGCTTTCTGTTGAAGTCCTCAGTCAACTTCTGCTGTCCTTCGAGAAGCTTCGCAAGCATAGCCTCCATCCTGCTTTCTGATGATTGAGGTGGAGGCGTTTGATACATTGAAGCACCATAGTCCCTCTGGTAGTCATTCCTCTGAAGCTCTGAAGGTCGAATCGCTGATTGATTCGCGTAGAACCGCGCAAAACTGTTGAAATCGGCTAAAGTTCTTAGTTCCTGGCAGGGTGTCGATCGATTCTAAAGCAGTGTCGATCGACACCAGCATCTCTGACGTGTCAAGCGATCGATTCTTCGTGTCAAGCGACGCTTCTGATTTTGTCATGTCGAGCGACAGCCATGTTGTGTCGCTCGACACGACGTTCTTCCTCACGATAGATTTTGATTTCCTCGTCGCGTCTCAGCTGTTCTTCGTCGATCTGCTCAACCATCACATTTCCTTTAGTATCAAGCTTCTGTCCAAGCTCGTTGCACCGATTCCCTTTAAGATCAAACAATCCTTCGTTCCTCTGAATCAGGATTAGGTGCGTATCCATCGTCGTTTAAGCCTAAAACTCAAAACAAAACAAAAACAAAAGCAAAAACAAAAACAAAAACAAAAATAAAGACCTAGACAAAATCCTAGTAACTAGAATATAATGGTATGATTCCCCGGCAACGGTGCCAAAATTTGATATGGTCAAATTTACCCTAGACCTACTCTCTCAAATTAAGAGATCGATTGTAGTACTTGAGGTTATCGAATCCACAGGGAATCAGGGACACAATAGATAATTAAATTCAGACTAAGCTAGGCAAATATAATATAAGAAAAAGCAAATAAAACAAAGCAAGATAGTGGTAAGCTTTAAAACAATGAAGATAAAAGCTAGGTTCAGGGAATTCGCAGGAGAATCAGATATGCAGATGATCAAATAAAGATAGGATTATGAAAGCTCTGTTCCTAAACATGAACACGAATGTAAAACAAACCAGCTGTCGCTGCGAATATTATCTATGCTTAAACCCTAGACAACCAACTGTCGTTGCGAAATCAGATTGATCTAAACAAGCATTAAAGTTCAAGTTCATTTGTTCACAAAACCCTAAGCCAAATGTCTTTGCGAATAGGAATTCTGCTCATCAAAGACTAGATCAAGCAATCAATAACACTGTCGTGTCTATCAATTAACCTAATATCAGATTCTAGTTCATGATGCTAAAATCAGCAATAAACACAAGTCAAGATGAAGAAATTCTAATGATATTATCGTAACAATGAAATCAGATCTAGCAATTCATCAAAACCCTTAAAAACCCTAAACCTAACAGAGAAATTACTCAGACATGTTTAATGAAGCACAAAACATCTTTATTAGAGATATCTCTTAAGAGTAATTCTAAACACAATAAAATAAAGCTTTTTGCTTATTGACGATAGCAGGAGAATTAGAAATAAGTACAGGAAGTTCATACCTTGGCTCTTTCAGAGGATTCTCAATAAAGATCGTCATGGATAAAGCTTCTTCAACCTTTGGTGACGACTCTCGAGCTCTGGGGAAAGGAAGCTTAGGAGTACAGACCTTTTCCTCGGATGATTCAGGCGTTTCGCAAAGTTTTGACTCAGACTGGGCTCGTTCTTTGACAGATTCAGACGATTCGTGATGATCTGGACCAGACTGGGCAGGGTGTTGAGCGATGCTGGGGTGGTGTCGCTCGACGCTGATGATTTCGTCGTGTCGAGCGACGTTCCTAATGGTGTCGCTCGACACTAGCTCCTCAACGTCGGACTTTCGATTTTCTTCAAGTGTCGATCGACACATGTGACTAGTGTCGCTCGACACTAGCTTTTCAATTTCAGAAATTGCCTTAAACGCATCGAAGTAGCCTTCGTCTTCTACTGGAATGGTATCGCATGCATGCTCGGAGTTCGTATCAGTCTGCGCATTAAGAAACTCTTCTTGCCACTTGATAGAAACAGCAACTTCAGCAACCTGAACATCCAATTTCTCCACATAGGTTCCCAAAGCCTCGAGCTTTCCATTCAGATCAGTGTAAAGTGATTCCAGCTTTCTGTTGAAGTCCTCAGTCAACTTCTGCTGTCCTTCGAGAAGCTTCGCAAGCATAGCCTCCATCCTGCTTTTTGATGATTGAGGTGGAGGCGTTTGATACATTGAAGCACCATAGTCCCTCTGGTAGTCATTCCTCTGAAGCTCTGAAGGTCGAGAGCTTAGTCTAAGTGTTTAAAAAAAAAAAAAAAAAAAAAAAAAAAAATTTAATATGGTATGATTTTAATTGATAGACACGACAGTGTTATTGATTGCTTGAACTAGTCTTTGATGAGCAAAATACTTATTCGCAAAGGAATTTGGTTTAGGGTTTTGTGAACAATTGAACTTGAACTTTAATGCTTGTTTAAATCAATCTGATTTCGCAACGACAATTGGTTGTCTAGGGTTTAAGCATAGATAATATTCGCAGCGACAGCTGGTTTGTTTTACATTCGTGTT
>OY755205.1:37695259-37824116 GCA_963576765.1 Draba incana
CATCTATAGGTACTTCGTAATGGTAATCTTAATCATGACATAGTGATGTTAAACAAAAAAATAAGAAATTCAATGATCTGACTCGATTAGATATCGTAAATGCAATTCAATAAGAGGTCGTAAATAAGAGATCCTAAATAATTACCTTCCTCGATGATCTTCATAGCAGGGAATTTCGTCTTCATCTCCTCAATATTCTTGCGAATTAGTCTGAGTCTAAAAGTCATCTCCTCAATATTCTTGCGAATGATCTGATATAGATGCAGATAGATTGTGAGAAGATGAAGAATGCTTATAGATGTAGAGACGAAGAGACGTGACTTGTTAGTTTTGGTCAAACCTAATAAATGTTCTGAGTTCAAATTTCGGTTCTTATTTTCCTAGTTACGAACCGAACCGAACCGAACCGAACCCGAAAATAAACCAATGTGCTCTTTATTTAATTAGTTCATTATATATATTATAATTTATAGATATGTTTGTATAATTAGATTCATTAGATCACATATAATAATTTATTTTTCTTTTCTATTTTCTTAAAATATTTAATTTTTATGTTAAAATAGTTAATTTTTTACTCTATATATATATATTTTTTTTTCTTTTTGCCTACATGTCTCTTTCTATTTTTCTTTTTCAAAGTTGATATTCTATTATAATCGATTAAATTTATCAATAATGTGTGTATATTAAACTAGTTACCTCTAAATTTTATAACAATTTTTTGAAATAGTTTGTTTTTTTGTTTCGAAAATGTCAATCAAAACCAACCCAAACTAAAACCAAACCATAGTTAAACCAAACCAATTTAAACCAAACCAATTTAAACCGAACCAAACTGAACCGATCCGAAGTTAGTTCGGTTTGAGTTCAACTCTTATTTTCCTAGAACCGAATAAACCGAACCGAACCAAACCCGAACCAAACCCGAAAATAAACAGAATTGCCCACCCCTAGTGACAGTGACAGTGACAGTGAATAAAGGAGTAGTAGTTTCACTAAGAAGTCATGTCTCCGCTTTGTTTTTTTTTTTAAAGGGTCACTTCTCTTCGTCTCTTAAACAATAGACATTGGATCTAAAATAGATGTGATTAGAACGAAAAAATTGCAATAGCATAATGGTTAAATACTAACACATACTTACATGATAAAGATCTTTGTAACTTCAATTTTGACATGATAATAACTTAAATTTTACAAACATGTTTGAACACGGTAATAACAACGTGGGAAGGAGGATCAAAGTACATAATTGGTTTACTATGAGACGACATAGGAAGGACGATTCCGCGGTTTAGTCCGTAGATTTTATTGTATGTTTAGCCGGTTAGGTTAAAATTTCCGGTTCATGTAGACTGCAAATGAAGTCTACAACCCAAAACCCTATACTCTAAATCGAAACCCTAACTCTATGTAGACTGTAATGAAGCCTACGACCCTAAAGTAGACTTCGATTGAAGTCTACAATTCGAAACCCTAAATTTATTATTTTCAAAAGATTATTCAAATTCTTAAATAAAATCTTTTATCAAACATTCAAACATGTAATATATTAACAATTTATCAATTTTGTGCAAGGTTTATGGTTTTAAACGTGTTAATGTAGGAATTATGAACCTTAAATCAAACCCTACATTACAACTACAAATACTATAAACCTTAAACTATCTATATGAATACCAAAACATAAACCCACTACAAGCATATACTCATACAGCTTATATGCACCCAATTACAAAAACAAATCGTTTCAATAGCTAACTAAATTGTGATTGAGTAGAAGCGTTTGGTATTCATGTAAACTCTAGTATACAACATGTTATTCATTCATTTCATTTCCAATACAATTTGTCTTTTTCTATAATTTCATTCAATATTGTGAAATTTTATTTTTCATACTTCACAAATGATTATAGTTTAATTATGAATAAGAAAGTTTTACAAAAGTATTTTTTTCAATTTATAAATTTAAATAAACGCTTTAATTACGTTGCAGACTTCATTTGCAGTCTACATAGTGTTTAGGAAGTCAAAGACAATAAATGTTCCGAGTTTAAAAGGCGAAAAAGTTTGCACGTGTAAAAGTTCTGACTAAAGCGGGCATTAAATGTTCTCAGTTTGAATCATACGTGTAAAAGTTCTAACTCAGGACTGTCACTTTGTAAATTGTACCCCTTACACCTGCCAAATATTTTTTCCCGATGAAGTGTGAACATACATGACACATAAATTCGGAGTTATTTTGTCATTAAATTTCGTTCTTTTACGCCATTGTAGACTTCATATGAAGTCTACAAATATTTGCCAAATATCTTGTTAACGTGTACAATACGTGGCAAATTGGGTTGGATCTGTTAGTCTAAAACGACATAGTTTTGCGATTTGGGGATAAAATTGAGTGTCAAAATTAGTGTTCTTATATTGTTCTTTCTTTGCCAATTTCAAAGAGAGAAGAATTTGGGGAAAATCGGTGAGATAACGATGAGTGAGCGAGGAAAAGGGATTCCGACTCACTGTAGATGTGGTGAACGTGTAAGACTGTTGACTTCAAGGACGTCGACGAACCCAGGGAGGCCATTTCATGCTTGTCCAAATGGAGATGAGGTAAAAAAATTTGGTTTGAGAATATGTTTGAGTACATTTTCATATTCGATTGAAAATGTTCTTGTATGTTGTAGAAAAATCAGTTTCACTTGTTCAAATGGACGGATGAATCTATGCTTGAAGAAATTGAAGAAATGAAACCAAAACGTGGTGATCTTGAAAGAACTTCATTGAGTTTAGAGAAGGGTTTAGCAGTTTCAGAATCAACCATGGAAAATCTGACAATAGAGACAAAGACTTGTGAAGTTGTGAGAGCTAGATGATATTCAAAAGGAAATTAAAGATTGCAAGATGCAGCTTCAGAGTTTAAAGAACATGGTTCTGTTTGTTGTGGCAATTGTCGTTTTGTACAAGTTTGCTATCTAGTATGTTGTTTCGTAGTTCGTAAGGGTTTAGTGGTTTGTTGTTTGTTATGTAATTGTAGATGTTGTTTGAATCGGAAATACATAAAAACCCTTAGAATCCAAAATACATAAAACCAAAATATATCATAGTTCTACTAAAATCCGCAAAATGCATCTCTTAACCCAACGTCGGATCCACCTAAAACAGAGACCAACATTATAATATGAACACGTATGACAACCCATAAAGAGGCAAAAGATTAGAGGCTTTGTTTCATATATTACAATCCTAATTTCAATATTATACAACATTAATGGATAAGAGAAACTAAGAACTTATCCACCAAACATATAAGAAACTCATCACACATACAATAATTAAACACACCATCACAAGGTCCTTAACGTCGACGCCTCTGCAACGCTTCTTCACAAGAAGCTTTAGTTGAGTTAACTCCATCTCTGTTTTCTGAAGGTTACTTCGAATCATCTCCAAATCTGACCTAGCACCACAACCACAATCTGTTATGGCGTGCCATTAATTAAATGTTAACTGACAAATTAAAGATGCATGCGCATCCACCACCAGCCTCATCTCTTCGAATTCTTCCATAACAGCCTCATCCCACCACTATAATATATGGAAAAGACCATCCTATAGAAAGACATAAGACATAATCCAACACAAGATAATATTAAAACGTGAATCACAAACAAAACCAACAAATTTGAATTTAAACGACAATAAGACAAACTGTACAACATGGTTTTCACATCCATAGAATCTCCGACCCGGATTATCTATTGAGGTGGAGGTTTTAAGAACTGCCACCAAACCACACTTACACAACTTGGGAAATCCAGAAATTCGTGCTGTGCTACGACGAGCAGTTGAACTCACACTCCTTGGGGAACTACTAGATGGTTGTGTGTAGCTATATTGCCCCATACCTGATTACGTAATACATTAAGAACTAAGTACCATATAATAAAAAAATACACACAATAAATACTAGACGTCTGGTGAAGTCTACGTTGCAAACTTCTTACGTAGGCTGCATTGTATATTTCTCTGGACAAATACATTAATATTGTAGACTGTTTTTTACGATTTCAGCATCACACTATCAACAATAACGAAAAAAACACATAAATCTTACTTGTGACGGAAGGAAGTGTGACTCAGATGTGCAACAATGAAGATCTGAAAAAAAATATATCAACAAGTAAATGGGTCAAATAGATGTAAATGGACAGATTTAAAACAAATTTGAAGATAAAAACGATAAAATTGCCAGTCAGATCTGAATAAATTTGTTAACGACGGTGTGAAGCAGATCTGCAACAATGAATGCACCTGCGATCTGAAACAAAATGAAATAAACAGATTTTAAACAAGAAATAAGGTAAATAGGATAAAAATGAAACTCAGATCTGAAACCTTACCAGTTGTGACAAAATACATATGCTCTGCATATACCACAAAAAATCAAATGAAGAGGAATAGTTTATACCAAAGAAGAATAAGAGACAAGGGATAAAAGATGAAGAGGAGTTACGTCACTTACAACTACAAAATCTGACTTAAAGGAGAGACGACGGTGCCCCAGATCTGCATATACCACAAGAAACAAGGTAAAAATGATAAAAATGAAAGTCAGATCTGCAACCTCACTAGTTGGAACAAAATAAATATGAGAACGACGGTGGCCAAGATCTGCATATACCACAACAAAACCAAATGAAGAGAAATAATTTATGACAAAGAATAATATGAGATAAGGGATAAAAGATGAAGAGGAGTTACGTAACTTACAACTAGAGAACCTCGGTAAAGGAGTGGCGGCGGTGTCCGAGATCTGCATAAACCACAAGTAAATCATATCAAGACGAAGAGTTTATGAGAAAGAATGAATGAAGAAGAGTTATGTCACTTACAACTACAGAAACTCGGTAAAGGAGAGACGGCGGTGGTTAACGACGACTAATGATGAAGATCTTCGACGCGAAAGGAACAAAAAACCGCCGTTGGAGAGAGAGAGTGTGGTTGCAGTTATTTTTAACAAAATTAGGGTTGGTTTCCTGTTAACTTGTTATATATAGAGGGTTAAATTATCCGGTTAGGTTAAAATTTCAGGTTTATGTAGACTTCATATGAAGTCTACATATTTAACTCACTCATTCATTCATTTGACCATGTTATTTGTCTTTTTGTTGTAATTTGAATCAATTTTGTGAAAATTTATTTTCCATACTTTACAATTTGTTATAGTTTAATTATGATGAAGAAAGTTTTACAAAAATATTTTTTTTCAATTTATAAATTTAAATATAATATTTAATTACGATGTAGACTTCTTTTACAGTCTTAAAGTAGACGTCATTTGATGTCTACTGTGTAGACCATATGTAACTCACTCATCCATTCATTTTCAATACTATTTGTCTTTTTGTTGTAATTTGAATCCATTTTGTGAAGGTTTATTTTTTTCATACTTCACAATTTGTTATAGTTTAATTATGATCAAGAAAGTTTTACAAAAATATTTTTTTTCAATTTATAAATTTAAATATAAGATTTAATTACTATGTAGACTTCTTTTCCAGTCTTAAAGTAGACGTCATTTGATGTCTACTGTGTAGACTTCCGGTGTAGACGTCAAAAGGCTAAAAAGGTCATTATGCATTCCATTTTTTTGTTTGCTCATTAAGGCTGTATTTGTAATTTTACTACCCCTTTGGGTTACTTTTGTCAAACATGAGATGAGGGGGATACTTTTGCATTTCAAATCAAGTTTTAGATCATTATTAGTAATTTCCTCAAAGTTTTAAGATATTGATAACAAAGTTAAAGAAAAAAAAACAAATTTAAATCTATAAGAATATTCATAAAACAAAGAAATTGCAAATCTTCGACCTATGATGGTATTAGAAAGATTCAAAAATGTTTAAAAGTTTGCGACTATAAATCTCTATGAAAATTTAAAAAAACGATGAGATTTGTCAATCATGGATTTATATGTGTTGTTAACAAAATTATTTATATTTTTACGGGTCTTTCATGAGATTATTTATCTATAGATCTTTAGTGAGTTTAATAGATTTTATTTTATATTACTCTAAATTATTTGAATTATTTTATAATTTTATTACATATTTAATATATTCATAATGGGTAAGAATATAATTCATTTTTTTGTTATTAATTAAGAATATGATATGAATATTCTTGGTATATATATTTTTGGATCCGCGTGATATTAATTAAAGCAAGATATAAATTGATCTTCAAGATTTAAAATCCGTGTTTAAATAGTATTTCAAAATCTTTTGGTAAATTAACGGATTGCTAATTAGAATTTAATAAATTTTATTATGTTTACCCGCGTCAATATTCTAGTATAAAAATAAACTATAATGACTATATTTTAAACATCAACATTATTTACATTTTTATAATAAAAAGTTATATATATTTTATGAGACGAAACGTATCGTCTATAGCATGATAAATCTTCTCATATACGTTAATATAACTTAACTCTACATAGATTAAACACTTAATACCAAATTTAACTAAACATACTTGCACACATTGTAATATTTTTTAAACATAACTTTATTCATTATGAAAATTTGATTGAAAACACAAGATCAGACACAACCTTCTTCAATTATTACAACAAACGAAAATTATTCAAGAAAAGTTTTAAAGGAGAAAACCAAATGACAATTGCTCTTATTCTTTAAATGCATCAATAGAGACAACGAAGTCTTCACACTCATTAGATAATCACGGAAATTTTCGAACTTTTTTATCAAGGCAGCTCGATCCTCCGATTTATTCTCCATTTTGTAAGCGGTAGTGGTCTCCATTAACTTCTTCACCAAAAACTATGTAAAAAATAATGTTTTGTAGTTAGAAAAAAATAAATATATAAATATTAATGAATAGCGGAATATATATACCTTCTAACTCTGGTTCTCTCGTGAAACTAAAATCAAATAGTTCTATTATTATTATTTTTTTTTTTTTTTGAAAGTTCTAAACATTTTATTTATTTGATGTAATTGTATTTGAACCACACACAAAAAGTACACGAAAATAAAAAAGGGACACGTACCTTCCTAATTTCTTTTTGTTTTTTCAATTCTTCTCTGACACGTTTATATCTAGCAAGAATTTTGAGAAGCCTAGCATGCTTCAACGAGGCCAAATATCTCCTTCTCCTAAGAGTAGGGTTTTGAAACCGGCGTGAACTTCTGAATAGGTACGGCGGTCCAGCAGAAGGGATGATCACAAAATCCACTTGGACATTACATACCCTCTCAAGTGCACGACCCTCCTTGAAAACATCACCTAGACATCTAACAAAAGTCATTTGCCTTGAGATGATATCCTCACTGTGTTTCATCTCAATTTTTCTACCATCCATGTCTTATATTTTTTTGTTATCATCACTGTGTTTCTACTCAATTTATAGATGGATTGGGTCAAGTAGGTTTAATGTGCATAGGTTATCCCAAGATTTTATTCTATATACACACAAATTTTATCTTAACAAAATCAACACGCGTCAAAAATGCGCATTAGCCACGATATACTAATACATTTTTTGAATCATAACCACATATAATTAGTAAATTTAATTATGATTTTTAATATCTTTGACTTATTTTTAATTAATACTTATCTTTAAAATATGAATGCTGGACTAATATTGGTTTATCTATTATCTCAAGATTTTATTTTATATACACATTTTTTTTCAATTCCACACGCGTCAAACATGCGCATGAATAATGCAAGGGAAATTAGCAAATATAACCCCAAAAAAAATTATAATTAAAATTGTAACCAAATACCCTACATCATATGGTTATAATTTAGCCACATTAGTCAATTTTGGTTAGTTATCTAATTATTATTATTTTTGGTTACTTGGCAAACTAACCCATAATGCAATAGCAACGCATTTTTTTCAATCAAAACTACAACAGAAGAAGGCGGTAGGAAAAATCTATATGATTTTTAATCAATTTTAACCTTTCTAATACTTATCTTAAATATATCTCAAGATTTTGGACTATACACACAACTATTTATACTTTAATAAAATCAACGGGCGATGTAACGCCCTGACCGCCCCTTTTATGGGCCCCTCGTCCACTCTCAGCTCGTAGACCCACCATGTCTGACGCCGGTACATTAGTCCGAGAGGCTCAGAAGTCTTGTTTACTGACCCAGCAAATCACCACGCGATCTTTTCCCATGTTTTGACATCACTCACACGGTACTGAAAATGACTTCCCAATAGGCCATTCATAAGTGCAATTTGGTGACATAGGTAGCCAAAATAATTCTTTTAAGCCTCTCCACATACACCACATATTTCCTGAAACCGGGATGTGATAATCACCCCCACTTACAGACCCAATGTCCTAATTGCGCAAACCAATACCGTTACCCCAGACAGTGCGAATAGCACAATTGCCAGGGTTCGTTCTGATACCACTTGTAACGCCCTGACCGCCCCTCCCATGGGTCCCCCGTCCACTCTCGGCCCTTGGGTCCACCATGTCTGACGGTCGGTAAGTTAGTCTGGGAGGCTCGGAAGTCTTGTTTACTGACTCTGCAAATCACCACGCGATCTTTCCCCATGTTTTGACCTCACTCACACAGTACCGGAAATGATTTCACAGTAGGTCACCGACATTGTAACTTCTGGCAACGACAGGTGGGAATCTTGAGTCATATTGTTTCTGCAGAGGGAAATGCAAAGCATCCGGCGAAGATACAGGCGATTCGAGATTGGCCTAGACCATGTAATGCCTCCAAGATCAGGAGTTTTCTTGGGTTGGCACGTTACTACAGGAAATTCGTCAGGGGATTTGCGAGTATAGCGCAGTCTATGACGAAGTTGGCCCGGAAGGATGTCTCGTTTGTTTGGTCGCCGGAGTGCGAGGAGAGCTTTGCGAGGCTCTAGAAGATGTTGACGAGTACACATATAATAGCATTACCCGAGCCAAGGAAGCTTTATACAGTGTATACGGATGCTTCGGGAGTTGGTTTGGCTTGTATCTTGATGCAGGAGGGCAGGGTCATCGCGTATGCTTCGAGGCAGTTGCAGGGTAGTAAGCGTAATCGCCAGACGCATGATCTTGAGTTGGGAGCAGTGGTGTTTGCTCTAAAGATTTGCATATCTTACCTTAATGGCGGGAAGGTGCAGATTTTTACGGACCACAAGAATCTGCAGCATATCTTCACTCAGCCGTTGTTGAATATCAGATAGAGGCGTTGGGTCGAGTTGCTGGTAGATTATGATCTAGAGATTATCTATCATCTAGGTAAGGCCAACCAGGTTGCAGATGCTTTGAGTCGGAGGATAGTTGATTTGATTCAGGAACAGGAGGTTGAGACCTCAATGGGCGAGATTAGCACCTTGCGATTGTATGCTATTTCACATGAGCCTTAGGGATTAGAGGCCGTTAATCAGGCAGATCTTTTGAGTAGGATCTGATTGGCTTGGGAGAGCGATTAGGTTTTGGTTGAGGTGTCAAGGGTCGATGGTTCTGAGTATCATGTCTCTTCGAATGGGACTATTCTAATTCACAGGAGATTTTGTGTGCCTACGGACGAGATTTTGAAGTAGGAGATTCTACGAGAGGCTCATGCGAGTAAGTTCTTGATTCATCCTGGAGCGACTAAGATGTGTCATGATCTTAAGTGGTATTATCATTGGGTCAGGATGAAGAGGAATGTAGCTGGCAAGTTGGCAAGTTGCAGAGTTTACCCATTCCAGAGTGGAAGTGGGATATGATCACTATGGATTTTGTGGTCGGGTTACCTAATTTGAGGACCTATGATGCTATTTGGGTGATTGTGGATCGTCTGACCAAGTTGGCATATTTTCTGGCCATTCAGGAGACCGATGGAGCTGCGGTTTTAGCTAAGAAATTTGTGAAGGAGATTGTGAGGATGCATGGAGTGCCAGCCAGTATAGTCTTGGATCGAGATCCTAAGTTCGCGTCTGAGTTTTGGAGAGATTTTCAGACAGAGATGGACACTAAGGTACATATGAGCACAACTTTTCATTCGCAGATTGATGGTCAGTCAGAGAGGATTATTCAGACTTTAGAGGATTTGCTGAGGATGTGTATGCTAGATTGGGTTGGTCACTGGGTTGATCATCTGTGCCTAGCTGAGTTTGCGTATAACAATAGCTATCAGGCGAGTATCAGGATGGCTCCTAATAAGCCGTTATATGGGACGCCGTGTAGGACACCTCTATGATGGACCCAAGTGGGGGAGATGAGCATTTTCTGTGCAATTTTTGTTTTGAAAACGACAGAAAAAGTTCATGTTTTGAGGCTGAACATGAAGGAAGCTCAGGATCGGCAAAAGAGTTATGCAGATCAATGGAGGCGAAAGCTTGATTTTGAGGTTGGAGATCGTGTATATCTCAAGATGGCTATGTTGAGGGGTCCTAACAGATCCATAGCAGAGAACAAGATGAATTCGCGGTTTATGGTTCCGTTTCCGGTAGTGGAGCGAGTAGGACTAGTTCCTTATCGGCTTGAGTTACCTTTGATTATGAAGGTATTTCATAAAGTTTTTCATGTGTCTATGCTGAGGAAGTGCGTGCATGAGTCGGAGGAGTTGGTGGCTAAGATCCGGGAGGATCTACAGCCTTATTTGACGGTTCCGGCAGTTCATGTGAAGATTCTGGAGAGGAGAGTCAAAGTTCTGCGTCGAAAGAAGATACCGTTACTAATAGTCTTGTTGGACTATAGTGGTACATAGGATGAGACTTAGGAACAGAGGCAAAGATAAAGCTTAAGTTCAGGAAGTGGTTCGACAAGCATGTCGCAGTTTGAGCTGTGCTTTCTTCGTGGTTCTAGTTTTTGTTTGGCTTTATGCCGTTTTGTGGTTTTTGTTTTATGTATTTTCGTTTCGTTGTAATGACTTTACATTTTTGGAAATTTATAAGATGGAGGTTGCCTTATTTATTTTCCTGTGCTTAATAAGATATGTTAATCTTATTATTATTGATATTTTGGAGTAGGAAATATCGTGCCGTAGACCATATGAGGTAGTTCTAGTTAATAGGTGCTTAGAGGCATTTAAAAATTGATTACTCTTGGGGTTGTGGTCCCGAATAACTCATTTATTTTTGGAGATCTGAGTTCTCTAGAGGATATGTTAGTTCTCTTGTATACTTATTTCGGATGTGAGTTCTAAGAATAAGTAGCGAGGGATGTGAGTTCTCTCGCAGAGATGTGAGTTCCCCAGATATCGTTGGCTCGAAGGATGCGTCCTGAGAGTGCGAGCGGTATATTTCCTGATAGGTCATAGGATGCATCCTGTGAGTGTCAAGCAGTGAAATGAGTTAACAGTAATCAATATCTGGAAACGTAAATAAGCATGAGACTGGATGGGGGCTTCAGAGATCGGAAGTTGATCTCGGATTGTTTTTGACCGGGTTGGGTCAGTGCGATGGTTTTTTGTGGGCATTTTGTTGGGATTCGAGGTCAAATCTAGATTAGTGGGAGAGAATTATAACATCCATGAAGCAGAAACATGATTTATGGCATTTGTGTCAAGCGATACAGGGTGTGTGTCTATCGACACAAAGGATTATGAAGTGTCGATCGACACACAGGGAGTGTCGCTCGACACGAGGTTTTCTTAAACCGGGTAATTAACTTATTAATTACGGTTTTGGCTCGAGTAATGGTATATATAATACCTAGGGTTGCGTGCCTTTTCCCTAGCCATCGTGATTAGAGAAGAGTGAAAAGAATTTGAGAGAAAGTTGAGAGATTGTTGTGTTCTTGATTGATTGTTGCAAAGAAATCTATCTGGAACCTTTCTCTAAGCATCCTAGAGGCGTTAGGATCTCCGTGTGTCATGTTCTTTGTGTGTTTCAATCTGATGAGTGGGTTCTCGATTTTAAAGGGTCTGATTCGTGTGCCTTTTTGTGTATAATCTATGTTTCGTTTATCTCTTTTTAGCAAAGGTGAGTTTGCGACCATAGGTTTCTAGGCAATGATGGTTTGTTGAAGTTTTTGTATTGAGTGATGGATTCTGGTGTGAATTGGATCGTGATCATTGTTGTGTGATTGTGTATTATGTTGTTACCGATCGTTTGCAGGTTTGCGACTCGTATCGCCCAGAATTTAGTTATGAGAGGAGAAACTCAATTCTGGTGCGCTACAGAGGCTTGTCTATCGACACCAGGAGGGTATCACTCGACAAGAGTGCTAGTAGCGTGTCGATTGACACCATCATGGTGTCGCTCGACACGACCAGTCTTGGTTCGAAATTTTTTTGCGAATGCTTTGTGATGGATTTGTTGAATTGTGATATTTATGTTGTTGGTTGTAATGTTTCCTGAGCTTACTTGTTATGCCAGTTGGTGGTATGACCGGCTCACTAAGCATTTATGAAATACTTACGTAACTTTTATTTCCATGTGTTGTAGGTAATGGAAAAGTATGACTGCGGAATCAAGGCGTAGGAAGAGGTTCATAGGGTTTTATTTATTTACTGTTGACTCTAACGAACCTTGTTGTTTAGGTTGCAAGAGTTATTATTCCTGAATATTGTTATTGATTTCGTTTGTTGGATTTAAAATTGGTTTTGTTGAATTTACTGATTTGAGTTATAGGATTATCTGGTTTATGTTTATTTCCGCAGTAGGATTGTTTAGTATATAATAAAAAAGCTTAGTTGTTTCAAAACGCATTATGATATAAAACGCTGTTTTTGTCATATCGAAAGAGTATTCTGGGAATGAACCTTTTTTTCTTTTGTGATCGTCTATGTTTACAGAAGTGATGCCTTTAACACTTCTGCTCCAGCAGCGAGAATGTTTCTTTGTGTTAAGACCAACGTTTTAGATAGTTGGATTTTTTAATAATCACTCCAGCTTACAGCTACGTTATTTTCAACACATCTGCTCTGATAGTGAATATTGTCCAGAGAAGTTACCAACGCTATGTTAGTTGGGTTTTGACATGAACATTTGGGTTTACTAATGCATTTTCCACTAACGCACTCACTCCTATAATGAACACGTTTTTCGCGTTAAGACCAAAATTCAAGAATGTTGGGTTTCGAGTAAACACTTTGCTTTATGGCCATGCTTCCATAAGCATGTCCGCTCTGCTCATGAATACTTCTTAGCGAAGCTACCAACGTTTCGTTAGTTTTGTTTTGAAATGATCATTTAGGTTTACACATGCATTTTCCTCTAACGTACATGCTCTTTTAATGATCAATATACATTTGTATAGCGCTGTTAATCGTGCTAGGGATGTAATAGTCAGATTTGAAGCTTGTGAAGTAGACCGTTGATGTGGCCAGCAACGAGGTGTTATGTCTAATTTTTGTAAGACTTTTGTTAGCCACGGGGGATGTTACTGTAAATTGCTTTGAAAGAAGTCTGTTTTTGTTAAGACTTTAGATATATCAAGCAAAACTGTTTCAGATAAGTTTGCTTTGTTTTATTTCTGCGAGAAAATCAAGTAAGAGAGATGGGAGTATACGAATATACGTATCCCACTCTCCCCATTTTAAGGAGGGGGGCAGCTGAACCTATCCAAAGATGAGCTGCCTACGTACCCTTTGCAAGGATCAAGCCACCTCGTAATTCAAGTAAAACTACCTTAGTGATTGTTTGATAGCTTGTCCTCATGTTACTAGTTCAGCTTGGACTTCTTGTTCGTTTTTTCGTTAAGTTCTGGAATGGGGTTCCTAAGCTTGTGCGCAGCCAAGAAGCAAAAGCGGGATTCCTTCTGGTTTCCCCGAATTGTCTTTACACCACTTGGGGTAGGGAATTTGAGGCAAAGGTGGTAAGTGGAAAGTGGATGGCACTGCGCACATAGAATTTATCCACGGAGTCCCTAAGATAATGTTGTAGAAAGCTAGATGATCTACCACAGCAAATTTGACGATTTTGGTCACCCGCCAGCTTGGACAGGAAGTTGGATAGTTTTCATTGTCATAGTTGTTCCACAGAAACCGTTCACCGGTGTCGGTCTTCCTTTGAGGTTGCTAAGGTCGATGTTTATTTTATCGAGCATTTTGCGGAAGACAGCATTTAGAGAGCTCCATGTATCAATAAGGATCCGAGATATGTTGAAGTAATTAACGACAAGCTTAACCACCAGAGGGTCATTGTGAGTTCGAGCGATGCCAGCTGTCTCTTCTTCTTCGAAGGAAATTATGTCATTTGGCAGCTTGGATGGTTATGCCAGATTTTTGCTGACTTTAGCTCTCCGCTGGTATGCTTTGATGGAAGCCACTTGACTGCCTCCATTCCTAGAAAGGTACTTTGATTCGTCCTGAATCAGAGACTCTGACTCACTTGATATGATTTGTGAAAGGGGTGTTCTTTATCTACTCGAGTACCCGATCGAGCTCGGGTGCCTTGTTGACTGCTTTGTGTAGCTCGGATCGAACATTTCTCATGTCAGCAGTTGCTCGCTCTAAGTTGAGTTGCATTTCAGCCAACTCAGCCTTCTGAGCCAGAAAAGCTATGTGGCATTCCTCCTCGAGCTCAGATCGCTCTGACCAGATTAGGTCATCTTCTTCGTCTTGGAAGCCTCACCCTTGCTCTGCATTGGCATTTCGTTGCTTATCGTTTGTTGTCGCTCTACCGGAGGACACGTTCTCTGGATTGCGCGCAGCTCTTGGATTCTCCAAGTCAATCGTCTCAGTTACCGCGACTTTTGGTTGTGTAGTTTCAGCTTGAGCAATTGCGCCTTGCTCACCGCGCAGAGTTGGCGGGGGAGGAGACAGGCCTTGTCCTCTTGGTGCTCTCACTGGAGTTGCAAAATCCAAGGATGTTAGAATTACTCACGCTACAGGGCGTCTGAAAATACCCGCTCTTCTGTCACAAACTAATCCACTATTGCGAGGACGAGTAGTTCCTGATTGATCTTCTCCTACTCCTCTATCGTCTTGAGCAGCGTCTCTAGCATTGTCTTCATGCCAGTCAGGAACTCAGGTGTCACTACTGCGACTGCTACTGCTGGAGTATCTGGGACGACTGTTGTGTTGTTTGTTGCATTCCCAGTTACAGTGTCTGCGCTTCCAGATTCGTTGTTGTTGTTGTTGTTGATAGGTTGTTGCTCGTAGTCTCCGGGCATTGTTGCTTACGTAGATTGCACAGTGATTCCTCTGAGTAAGAATGTCTCGCGAGTCCTCTTAGTCGGCGCCAAATTGTAGGAGTCGGAACTTGCAAAATTGAATTTATAAGGGTTGTGAGAGGAAATGCGAGATTTTTGAGTGAAACACAATGCATAAAGTCGAAAAGAGTTTTTAATTGTTGTTAAGAAAGCTTTATAAATCTTTTGTTGTGAGAAAATATGAACCCCATTTTGGGTGAATACAATGAGCTATATATAGCTTTTCATTCTAGGTCTAAGTGCTAGATTTGGGTCTTACCCATTAAGCAATAAATTGGCTTTAGGCCCATAATATCATTAAACTCATTACAAATATAAATCTAATTCTATTATGGGCATAATTACAAAAAGGGCCCTTTTAAGCATGTTTAGGATTTCTTCTGGACTAGGCAGAATTGTTCTTGTCGTTACTCCAATCTCCTAGGGGTGGAATCCGACCCCTACAAGGTCTCGGTGCTTTATCAGCGTAGATGGAAAACGCACCGCACTTCACAAAACTTGTTGATTGGTAACAAACAAATGGGCCCCACAATAATACCATAGAACTGTCCCGCATTTGCAAAAAAAAATGTTGTCTGTAGTCAAGGCCCTTAGTAAAACCAACAAAAATAATACATTTGTTTTACACAAAGAAAAAATTACAAAATCTGCCATAATTTTCAATTGACATCTCCAAATCTACCACAAATTGAAACCCTTTTTAAAATATGCCACACTCTGTAGGGACGTTTACTGTTTACGGATAAGAAAAAAGATAAATTTGCCCCTCCCACAATTCACAATTTACTCCACCACATATTATCTCTCTCTCTCTCTCTCTCTCTCTCTCTCTCTCTCTCTCTCTCTCTCTCTCTCTCTCTCTCTCTCTCTCTCCCCTCCTAGACGGACGTCTACTCTGTGGTAGATTTTGTATTTTTTGTCCTCCAACACAGACGTCTAGTTTGTGAACGTCTTGTATTTATTGTCCTCCATTATCCACCACACAGACATTGATAAAAACGGTGGTCGACGGTAGAGACGGTGGTGAACATAGTCGAAGATGGTGGACGGGACGGTTGCAATCGAAGGACAAAAAATACAAGACGGGGGACAAGAATTATAAGACACGGACGTCTATTATGTGGTAGATATTGTATTTTTTTCCTCCGACACGGAGATCTAGTTTGTGAACGTCTTGTATTTCTTGTCCTCCGATGTCCACTACACATATATTGACAAAAATTGTAGTCCACAGTGTTAGACACGGTGGTGAATATAGCCGGAGACGGTGGAAGAGCAGTGGCCATCGGAAGACAAAAAATACAAGCATGGGGACAAGAAATATAAGGCGGAGGATAAGACGGTGGTGACACACTAAACTAATTGATTAGGGTAATTTTATTTTTGCACAGTAGAAAACCATACGGATTGTGATAGATTTTGAAAATTTTCCCTTACTCAAATGAATATGTTAAGAATTTAATTAGAAACAGTTTCAATCGATTTTAATAAAGTTAAATTTCACTTTTTTCTGTCAGCGAAGAGAATTATTCATGTGACATCTGTCAATCCACATGTGGAAAGTGGAAACGTTGTTTCGAAAATTCAACATGGTATCACCACATCAGATTCATAAGTCACAATTTATTCGTTTCGTTATTTTGTGACAATATTTTCTGTAAAATAATAATAGTTGTAAAAACGCGAAGGACAAAAAATGACTAACGAATTATTGCTGGTAAAATGTGTTTCTCGACAGCTCTGCTAAACTTCAAGACACAAGTATAAGTAGTTAATTGCTTGTAAGTTGTAATTTGTAAGCAACTCAAAATCATTTATATGTCTAAATTCGCAGTAATTAGCCAAAAAGCTAATTAATTACACGGCGGATCTAATCAGTGATTTTCACATTTACACATCTAGTATTTGAAATTTTGGCATGCACTGTGAACTGAACATGTGATAAGAGTATGTGTATTTGAGTAATAATTTACATGACATTACGTATATGCTGACAAAAAAACTACGTATATAAATGGGTGAAATATATTCATGACAACTCTATACACTATTATCCATAGTATTGTCAAAACTGAAAAAAACTAAAATGTTAATTGAACTGATAATCCAATAGATCTTTAATTTTATTAAAATTTTATCAAGTGACATATTCTTCAAGGATATATAATTTTAATTTTTTTGTCAAAAAAATTTAGGTTGTGTCGTAACCCCACTAAGGTAATTGAAATGTAGTATTTACGTGCGTTTCTTCTAAAGGAAATTCTAGTGGATTCTTTTTTCCTCAACAATGTGGGTCTTCAAGCTTGACCTCCCGTATATTTACATAGTTTATATATCAATGGCTATGCATTGTCGAATCATAATCTATATTACCATCCAATAAACATCTCATTATAGCATATTAAAACACATATTTTTTCAATTTAGTGGGTCTTCATTTAGCTTATAATACATGCTAAAAGAAGTTTATTATGATACATGTAAACATAATCCTATAATATAATCATTATTGAAGAAGGAAAAAAACATAATCCTATACAATGTTATTCTGTATGTAAGAAAGAAAGTGCTTGCCTACCAAAATGTTTTAGCTTTGCCTTTTGTGTGTAGGCCAATTCTGGTGGTTGGTTTGGTATGCTACTATCACGCAATTGGTAGGTTTGGCCATTCAGATATAAAAACATCCAAATCCAAAATACTCAATTTAGATTTTTCTTGTTTCTTTTACATATCTATACCCACTATACATTTCCTTTTACCACTATACACAGATGGATGGGATCATGTAATCAATTCTATTTTGTAAATTTAGTATGTCGTTTGGGTTTATGATTTCTATTATGTTACGAAATGTGACTTTCTCGGTCAACTTTTGTGGACAAAACAAATACAAACTTTCAGGGTTTTTTCGGCTAACCTATTACCCATTATACCTATGTTATCACCTTAAATATACGAAAATCAATCACAACTATTTTGATTGAAAATCATAAACTTTTATTCGTATATTTAACTATCCTGCTAATAAAAATATTTTGTCATAGAAAATTTAGAACATCATTATCCGTAAGCTTCTCAAAGAGTCTAATTTAATAATTTACACTACAAGAAAACACCCCCATTTGCAACGGCGGATTTCGTGGCAAAATCGTTGCAAATGGATATTTGCGACGGTTTTGCAACGAATTGTCGTTCGTCGCAACTAGCTCGTCGCAAACCAAAAATCGTCGCAAATATATCGATAGTCGCAAAACCGTCGCTAATTTTGCGACGTTTTTGCGACTTAATCTTGTGCGACGAATTTGCGAGTATCGAAATATTTGCGACGCTTTTGCGACACTTACTGTTCACCGCAGATTTGCAACGATTTTGCGACGTAATAGTTTTGCGAAGGTTTTGCGACGAATAGTTTTGCAACGGTTTTGCAACGTAATTAGGGCGAATAGTTTTGCGATGGTTTTGCGACGAATAGTTTTGCAACGGTATTGCGTCTTTATTTTGCGACGGTTTTGCGACGTTTTTCAATGTGATTTATTAAAAAAAAAAAAACAAGAAAAAAATTAATTTATAATTTAAAAAAAAAAAAATTCAAAAATATTTAAAATTTAATATAAAACATAAAATAAAGTTTTACATAAATCTAATCGAAATCGATATCATCGACCGGATCCCTGGTCGATGTGTCATGTCCATCGCCTTGTGGCCTCGAAGTCGATGTGCCTCCTCCATCGCCTTGTGGCCTCGAAGTTGATGTGCCAACCAAGTCGGCTTGTTTGCTGCTCAGAAATTCGGCAAGCCCGGGGTTTTGCGTCGCTAAGAACGCGAACATTTCATCATGGGCGGCAGTCCTCTTCTTCGTTTCTTCGAGCTCCTTCCGCAATTCCGGATCAGAAGCAAATCTCGTAACGGGACAAAATGGCACTCCCTGATCATCCATCCGGATAGATCCTGTAAATGCCATCTTTCCCTTACGGTTTCGAGGAGCCAACTACAAGATAAAATGAAAAGTTTACAATTTTCCATAAAAAATAGTAATGTAATTTTGTTTTTTAAAATGTAAATAGTATACTAAATATTTAAAATTGTGAATAAAATTAAGAAGGAAATTAAGTTTTTACCTGTGCTGCGATTTGGTTGATCGTCATCGGTGTCAACTGAGTAGGTTGACCATCGGGAGTAGGCTGGGTTGAGAGTTCTTCGACTCGCTCAATGACATCGTCGTGGACCTTGTGGACACGTTCATCAACCCATGTCCCGTCCGGCCTGCGGTGGGTCTTCTCCCAAATCTCTGGGATCGTTGCGGGAACTCCTTTTTCCACGGCCTGACAATGAAAACATTAGAAGTTGAGATTTTTGTGACCGTAAAAATTTAAAGTAAAAAAAATTAATAACTTACAATGTCATAGCCACGCTGCTCAAAAGAAATCTGTCCCGAAACGTGTTTTGAAGGGTGGTCACTACCGCCAACCTTCGTCAATCGGGCAGACGAGCACTGGACAGCCTTCTCCTTAGATGTCTCCAACTCCCAAAAGGCGACAAGGGCAGCCCAAATATTGGGATTGAAGAAAGATGGCATACATACCTTCGGATCCGGATTTTTTTGCCACTTCGCCTTCCACCGTCCTATTTGGTTGTTGAGACGGTTCTTCGCTTTCTCCTCAAACGCCTCACGAACTAAAGCATTATGAACGGGGTCCCAATAGTATTTTTGCTGCAAATTGTCATAAATTAGAACATAAATTAAAAATTACAAAAATGAATAAATAAATAAAAGTTTTAAAAATAATAAAAAAATTTACCGCGAATTGTTTGAACCACCGATCCTTGATCTCCGGGGTAACAAACTTCCAACTCGTGTGGCACATCTTGAAATCCCGCTCTATGATCTTTCTAACATCCTTGCCGACCGAATTTTTCCAAAACCTAAAAATTTTATAAATATATTAATAATTATAAAAAAAAATTAAATTAAAACTATAAAAAATTAATTACTTACCATACAGCAGTGCCCCGGGATTTAGGGTCTAAAAGGGGAAGATCCTCCCGTCCCGGAGTAACGAGAAGCTGCCCCAAAGTCATGTCATCCCATGAAAGAACTGCTCCAGGGTTTGGCTGAGGAGGTGGCGTCGGCTGAGGAGGTGGCGTCGGTTGGGAATCAGGAATTCCGGAGCCCTGCGAGAGATGTGTACGCCGTCCTGGTCCTGACTGACAAGCAGTAGACGCTATGTACTGGGTATACTCGTTCTCCATCTAAATAAATTTGATAATTTTTCAAATTAGTAATTGCATATTTAAAAAATATTTAGTCTAATATTAATTTTAACAATTTTAATGATAACCTTTTAAAATAATGTAATCAACATTAAACATCAAAATAATTGAACAAAATTAGTAAATTTAAAATTTTAACTATTATAATATCCTCAATTCCCAAATACAATTCGTTTCCTAATTACTTATTTCTAACCATTTTCCTATAAACTGCAATTAACTAATAATTATATACGAAAGAAAAAATTAACATTAATAAAAAGAAAGAAAAGTTTAGAGATTTACCTTAAAAGGTCGGGATAGATTGGAAAGGTCGAGGGAAGCTTTGTTTAGAGAGAGAAACGTTTTTTTTTTTTAGAGAGAAGAGGGTTGTGAGGAATGTGCGTCGGTTGTGGTTGTATATATAGGGAAAACTATCCCTCGCAATTCCGTTGCAAATATTAAACAAATCGTCGCAATTCCCTCGCTAATTGGGCCGAATATTTCGCCCAATGCATGATTGCCGCCCACGTCTTTTCGTTTCCCGCCCACAAAGCGTCGCAAATGCCTCGCAAATATTCAACAAAACGTCGCAAAAACCTCGCAATATGTAAATCCCAATGTCATTGACCGAACAATTAATGGGATTATGGTTGCAATAGCGTAGCAAAATTAGCTTCGGAATTGCGACGAAAACGTCGCAAATGCCTCGCAAATACTATATTGCTACGCATTTGCGACGTTTTCGTCGCAATTACCATGCAAATGAGATTTAGGGTATACTTAGGGGTTTGGATGTTTTAGACCAAAATTACGATTCCTAAAAGGTAAATATACACTTGTTTAGGTCCTTAGTGCATGTATGAAGCAAAGTTAGACTACTAATTGAAGTTTTTTGTAAAATCGGCAAAAATGATAGATTGATCATATTCTAAGTATAAGTACATGTATTTGATACTTCGTTATATATGTTTCTCGATAATGTTTTGGTAAGTTTTATTTGAATAATTATAGAGGGATTGTTATTTATTAGACGACTCATACTTTTATATTCGAAGAAGATCCAATTTAAACGGTGTAAATAATGTATTGGTTAGAGTTTAGGGTGTAGGCATTTGCAACGGTTTTGCGAGATACCCGTTGCAAAAACGTCGCAAATTGTCAGACTTGCAACGCTTTTGCAACGGGTATCTCGCAAAACCGTTGCAAATGCCTATACCCTAAACCTTAGTGTTTTTTTACCTATTCCTATTACTTGGACATTGATGCAAATAATTTTATATATTACTTAGGGCCTCTATGATATGTTTTTATATTCAAAGAAGATCCAATTTAAACGGTGTAAATAAGGAATTGGTTAGAGTTTAGGGTATAGGCATTTGCAACGGTTTTGCGAGATACCCGTTGCAAAAACATCGCAAATTGTCAGACTTGCAACGCTTTTGCAACGGGTATCTCGCAAAACCGTTGCAAATGCCTATACCCTAAACCTTAGTGTTTTTTACCTATTCCTATTACTTGGACATTGATGCAAATAATTTTATATATTACTTAGGGCCTCTATGATATGTTTTTATATTCGAAGAAGATCCAATTTAAACGGTGTAAATAAGGAATTGGTTAGAGTTTAGGGTATAGGCATTTGCAACGGTTTTGCGAGAAACCCGTTGCAAAAACGTCGCAAATTGTCAGACTTGCAACGCTTTTGCAACGGGTATCTCGCAAAACCGTTGCAAATTCCTATACCCTAAACCTTAGTGTTTTTTACCTATTCCTATTACTTGGACATTGATGCAAATAATTTTATATATTACTTAGGGCCTCTATGATATGTTTTTATATTCGAAGAAGATCCAATTTAAACGGTGTAAATAATGAATTGGTTAGAGTTTAGGGTATAGGCATTTGCAACGGTTTTGCGAGAAACCCGTTGCAAAAACGTCGCAAATTGTCAGACTTGCAACGCTTTTGCAACGGGTATCTCGCAAAACCGTTGCAAATTCCTATACCCTAAACCTTAGTGTTTTTTACCTATTCCTATTACTTGGACATTGATGCAAATAATTTTATATATTACTTAGGGCCTCTATGATATGTTTTTATATTCGAAGAAGATCCAATTTAAACGGTGTAAATAATGAATTGGTTAGAGTTTAGGGTATAGGCATTTGCAAAGGTTTTGCGAGAAACCCGTTGCAAAAACGTCGCAAATTGTCAGACTTGCAACGCTTTTGCAACGGGTATCTCGCAAAACCGTTGCAAATGCCTATACCCTAAACCTTAGTGTTTTTTACCTATTCCTATTACTTGGACATTGATGCAAATAATTTTATATATTACTTAGGGCCTCTATGATATGTTTTTATATTTGAAGAAGATCCAATTTAAACGGTGTAAATAATGAATTAAATACACACTTAATTAAATACACACTTAATTAATATATACACATAATTAATATTAAATTTATTAATCTTCTTCACCATGATCAGAAATAGAACGTTCTACTCCGCCATCTTCGTCATCATTGTCGTCCTCATCTTCCTCTTCGTCTTCATCAAACTCATCTTCGTTTCCTTCTGAATCCTCGAATATCACATCAAGACCACTATGAAGTGGGTCAATTCTTGTCAAATCGGTGGTTACCTCTGTAGGGATCGAAACTTCTTCGGTTCTTGCAGGTTGCACTGGGGGTTGATCATCATCAGCTTCAACTGCTAACCCCCCGACAATTCGACCCCTTGGGTTAACTTTAATCACGGATAGCCAATCTTGATCTCGTCGTCCACGAGTACGAGGGTAAGGAATGAAGACTACTTGCTCTGCTTGGGATGCTAAAACAAATGGCTCAAACTTGTCAGTGTAGCTCCTATTTCCTTTTACATCAACAACTCCAAATTTGCTGGTTCTAACCCCGAGACCATTGGATGGATCAAACCAATCACAACGAAATAGAACACTTTTCAAGTTCAACACACCAGCATACTCAATCTCAATGATTTCTTTCAAAATACCATAGAAGTTTGTATCGCCCGGGACATGAATACCATAATTTGCAGTGGCTTTATCTTGTCCATGTTGAAATGTGTGAAAAATAAAGCCGCGAGTACAATACATCTTACTCATTTTTATGCTTGCAATGGGCCCCAAAACAAACTCATGTACCCATAAAGGCCAACTTTGTCGAGATTTCTTCGCCACCTATATATTGTCAAATTGAAATAATTAGTATATATATATATATATATATATATATATATATATATATATATATATATATATATGTAATACTAATATAACTCATGCATGGTTCTCACCTTCTCCTGCATCCAGCCAGCAAAATCACGTTCTAAGTAAAATTGAACTTCTTCATCATTTAGTTCAGGAAATGCTTCTCGTATTTGGCCTTCTAACATTCTGTACAGCCGTTAATTAGTTGTATATATATTCATAATTAATATATATAAATTTATACATATATATACGTATATACCTCTCATATGGCTGGAAGTAGTTACAATTTAGCATTATATACGTATGGGCAGCTTGCATATGCTTGAAATCACACCACGTTGTTTCCTTCACTGTTCCACCCATCCGACCTACATCACAGAAAACATCTGGTACACCCTTCAAGTGATATGTTCGGCCAACCCCACCATCGTCGTATCGCACATGACGGGTTTTCTTAGTTTTCACGGTTTTGCTAAAGTAGTAAGTAGAGAAGTTTGATGTCTCCTCTGTCAAACTTCCAGCAATGATTGATCCCTCTATTCTTGCGAAATTTTTCGCCTTCATCTTCAAATGTTTGAAGAACCTTTCGAAGGGGTACATCCATCGAAATTGGACAGGACCACCCAAATCTAACTCATGTGGTAAGTGTACAACCAAATGTTCCATCACATCAAAAAATGAAGGTGGAAATATCTTCTCTAAGTTGCAAATCGTTAGTGGAATGTCTGAATTCAACTTCGAGATTTCGTCCTTCATTAAGGTTCTGGCACATATGTCTCTGAAAAATGCTCCAATACCTAAAACGCCAATCCGGTCCGAAGTAAGTTAATTAATACAGTTACAAAATACCTGTATGTATATATTAATAACCATAGATAAACGTAACACCTGCAATTGCCTCGTGTACATCCTTCGGTAAAATCTCTTGAAAGGCAAAAGGGAGTAGTCGCTGCATGAACACATGACAATCGTGGCTCTTCATCCCAGAAAATTTCCCCCCTTGCTCAACACACCTTGAAAAAGTTGACACGTAGCCATCAGGGAACTTCACCCACTCCTTAACCCAATTAATTAAAGCATTCTTCGCAGCAGGTGATAGTCGGAAATTGGGAATAGGTGCCCTACCATCTCCTGTTAGATGCAACTCAGGCCTTATGCATAAAGCCGCGAGGTCCAGACGAGATTTCCGATTGTCTTTTGTTTTCCCTGCAACATTCAACAATGTGTGTATAATATTCTCAAAGAAATTTTTCTCCACATGCATGACATCCAAGTTGTGCCTCAGCAGATGGTCCTTCCAGTAAGGCAATTCCCAAAATATACTTTTCTTATGCCAGTTATGGTATACCCCATACCCAACAGGCATATTTGCTGGATTACTTTGCCAATTACCTCCAACTTTTACAGTTTCTTCCACACCATATCCATCCATTTGTTCTTCTAACTCCTCACCTGAGAGGTAAACCAAGGGGGAGGTTTTAACAACTCGATTTCGAAATAACGTCATACTCTTTCTATAAGGATGATCCCTTGGAAGAAAACGACGATGGCAGTCAAACCAGCAAGCTTTCCCTCCTGCTGACAATTGAAATGATTCAGTCTTATCTAAACAATAAGGACATGATAACTTTCCGTGCGTTGTCCATCCAGATAGCATACCATACGCCGGAAAGTCGCTTATCGTCCACATGAGGACAGCCTTCATGTTGAAGTTCCTACGGCTCGACGAATCAAATGTGCGTACACCAACATGCCACAACTGCTTTAGTTCCTGGATAAGAGGTTGTAGGAAGACATCAAGTGATCTTTTTGGATGCTTTGGCCCTGGAACCAAAATGCTGAGAAATAAGAATTCTCGATGCATACACATCCACGGTGGGAGATTATATGGCGTCACTATGACTGGCCACAACGAATATTGCCTACCCGACATCCCAAAAGGACTAAACCCATCAGTGCAAAGACCCAAATACACATTTCTATGTTCTACAGCAAAGTCTGGATGTACCGTGTGAAAGTGTTTCCACGCCTTTGCATCTGATGGATGGGCGACCACCCCTTCCTCACAATCGTGTTCTGCGTGCCACCTCATTGACCCTGCTGTCTGCTCTGATTGATATAATCGCTGCAACCTATCTGTTATTGGAAGGTACCACATACGCTTGAATGGGACTTTGGTGCGACCACTAGTCTTCTTATATCTTGGTTGAGAGCAAAAACGACATTCCTGCAGCTGAGCATCATCTTTCCAAAAAATCATACAATTATCAATGCAGACATCAATCATCTCAGACGGTAATCCAAGACTTGCTACCAATCTTTGTATCTCATAGTAACTCTCTGCAGAGTTATTACCCTCTGGCAAATACTCTTTAAACAATTCACCCCATTTATCCATGCAATTTTCACTAAGGTTATCTTCGCTTTTAATTGTCATCATCCTAGAAGCTAACGACAATTTTGAAAGCCCATCTCTACATCCTTCGTAGATAGGTTCGTTAACAGCATCTAACATATCATAAAATTTTTTAGCACTCGGGTTTGGTTCTTCAAAAGTATTATCACTAAACGAAGCAGTAGTGTCTTGAAATGCATCATTGACCATATCATTAAACCTAATATTCCCATCTGTATTTCCATATGCAGATTCATTAAAATTATCATGACCATACTGATAATTACTATCCTCATAATTACTACCACCTTCTACATTCCCACGATTATAACTCGTACTTGAACTACCCGGAACATTAACAACAAAATCCTCCCCATGCGAAAACCAAACATAGTAGTTAGGTAAAAACCCCCTCGTATATAAATGTTTATAAACAGTTTGCGTATCACGTGGAGCAAAGTTTTTGCATTTCACACAAGGACAGAAAATTTTCACGTTACCGTCCTTGGTATATCCTGCGACAGCCCCTGGGTTGTTTATCGCCTGGGTCAAAAACTGGTCAAGCCCTTCTCTAAATTCTCTAGACACTTCGCCAGTTTCTGGATCTTTGCGGTTGTACATCCATGCTCGAACCACGTAGACCTCATGATGCGAAGACATCTTCGATAAATTATCAAATTAATTATACTCTTTAAGAAATATTTGGAAAGAAAATTTTTGTCTCGGATTGTTTTTAGATTATGATTTGAATGTTTTTGTTGTGAATTCGTTCATCACACATTCGAGGTTTTTATAGAAAATTGGTTTTTTTTGCTACAAATTTGCGACTCTTTTGCTTCTCTTTTGCGACACGTTTGCGACCAGAAATATTGCACCCATAGACCAGTAAGCATCATAAACACGTGTTGTAATAAATTCGTTAAAAAATATCTTACCACGCATAATCCTCGCCATATTTGCGACGTTTTTGCATCGTAAAGGGTCGCAATTTCGTCGCAAAATGTGCGACGGTTTTGCGTCGTACGTACAATTCGACGCAAAATCGTCGCAAATGTGTATTTATAGTTTGGTAAGTTAAGATTTAATTTGGACTTTTTTGTTATTAGTATTAATGTGTTAGGGTTACAAGTAAATTTTTCGAAACTTTATATTAATATATAAAATTTATATTTTAACATTAATTAACATCGATGTTTATAAACGTACGTACAATCCATATATATATAGTACGTGCATGTACTACAAAAACGTAATCATATGATTCCTTAAAAACGTAATACAAATAAACTGCAAACATAAACAATTTAATTTATTTATTTTAATTTCTTTTATTGATGAGGTAATGTTTTTACTCATCATCAATTTCTTCACCATCATCCGTCATCGACCCGTCGTCATTTGCCTGGGATAGCCAATTGTTTGGATTTCGATGAACACGACTGCTACTACCTTCTTCTATGAACGCTGTAGCCATGTTTTCTTTCGATATTACCTGTCAAATAAAAACTTCATTTATTTGTAAGGAAACAAAATTAATACAATATTGCATGTAATTAACTTACATTGCTTATGTTCTGAAGAATAATGTTAAGATATGGTGTCGCCCTATCAAACTTAACAACTACAACCTCCTTTAGAACCAATACCGAACCCTCCTTTATGTGCGGCCCATATTTGTTATCAGATATGACGGACCTATGAATGCTCGCTTGTACAGTCCCGGTAGGATCCTTCAAGGAAAACAAATAACACATATTTATCGATTACTAAATATATATTCTAACATGGTAAAAACATCTTTTTCTTATTACTTAATTATATATATACATTTTACCTTTAGTATGACCATTGCGTCCCCCAATCCATTAGGTTCCATTTTATGAATCACTGCTACCACATATGGTACGTGACGCATTAATTGTGCTGCTTTTAATTTATGCAACTCTTTTACCAGTGTCCACCCACGTGTGTGTCCACCTGTATATAGTTAACGTAGAATAAGTAAAATATAATTAAATGACAATTAAACAATATACAAATTTTCACATATATATAATTATTTCTTTTTCTTACTAATATATATATATATAGTAATTAATAATAATAGCATTTCATTATACCTGTTAATTTGTTGACATTTGCAATTGTCGTCTTCCACAGGACATCGGTGAACGATGGATCTTCTGCCTCAACAACACAGTTAACCATCTGTACATGTCTCTCATAAGAATTGCATTCTTCCAACATCGATTCTTCAAGTTTTTTCCTTGCCCGTTCTTCTGCTTGTCTCACACCAGCCGGACCCGGAATCAATGATCGATTGTTATCCATATATATTTGTTGAATTATAGAATGTGAGATAATATAATGTGAATTATAGAATGTGAGATGATATGATATATAATATATGAGGATAAATCCGGATTTTATAGAATTTTCATTTCAATTTGCGACAAATTTGCAACCATTTTCAAATACTTTTGCGACTGATTTGCGGCTAAAAATTTCACTTATAAACAAGTAAGAATCGATTAAAACGTGTTTAACCAACTTCCGTCGCAAATGCCTCGCAACGTTTCAATCGTTGCAATTTCGACGCACATTTTGCAACGCTTTTGCGTGTAAATGTACAACGCCACGCAAAACCGTTGCAAATAATAATTCGACGCAAAACCGTCGCAAAATTTGCGGCGACTTTGCGTCCAAATGTACAAGTCGACGCAAATTCGTCGCCAATTTGCGACGCTTTTGCATCGTCGACGTTTACATTTTGGACGCAAAATCGTCGCAAATAGGAGGCAAATTTGCGACGATTTAATTCTGTTGCAAATTTCAGTTGCAAATGCTCCTGTTTTCTTGTAGTGTTAAAATTAATCTCATTATTTATTTAATTTTTAAAACATTAAACACATATAACCAATTAAACTAAGACAATTGGCATATAAGAGGGGGGGGGGGGGGGGGGGGGGAATAACACTATTGGATATGTGAATGTTTGAGAATGTGATTGAATTTAACTTTCTTAAGAATTCTAGTGTTATTCAATTAGGTGTTTTTCTAATTCTCTTAAATTCTTGTGTTATTCAAATAGTTGATTTTGTATTTCCATTAAATACATGTGTTATTCAATTTTAGGAAGATTTTGTGGGAATTTGATTTGAAGAGAATTTAATAGAAACATTCCTTGTAAATTGCAAAAATCAATTCTCACCTAAATAGGTGATGATTTGAAAAGAATCATTGGATCAAAAATAATTTCGTAATAATAACAAAATACTTACAAAAAAATAATTACAAATCTGTTTAACAAATAATTACGTGATCTTTGACTTTTTATTTAAAAAATCCTTAAAAATTTGTATTTGCTTAACAATTGAAAAATCAAATCGTAATATTGTTAGCCAATAAAACCGTTTGACATATATATGAACTCTAGTTGACTAAATATCATAAGGACCCCTATAAAATAGTATTTGTTTATTTTTAAACATAAAAATTAGCACATATACTTTTTCCAACAAATTATGTTTATTCTCAAAGAAACAAAATCATTCACGGAAGAAAAAAAATGAAAAAATTAAAATATAGTAATAATTTTTAAATAATATTGCTGTAATTTATAATATTATAGAAATAGTTTTTTTTGTTTACAGCAAGTTTCAACTTTTTTAACTACATATTTTATTTGAATAATTTAATAAAATTATTTTGTTATCATTTATAATATCTTTAGTTGCAGTAATTATATTACAAGACTTCATAGAATTTTTTTAAAAAAGTACAAGATTTCAAAATAATTTATAACATTTTAAATTACCTTAAATTCTGTTGTATTCTGTTAAAAGCTGGAAATAGAAAAATGTTGAATTCCTGCTTATTACATTAAAAACCCACACAATACTTGAAATTCTCTTGATTAATTCTGCAAATGAATTCTCATAGATTCATTTACATTTTCAGATCCAATACCACCCCCTAAGTCTCTAAAAAAGATGATAAACGTTCATCCTAAAGAGACTTAAGAGACTCCTCACATTCATCTCTCTTCCTTCAGTGTGTATTCTTTAATCAAAGAAACTCCTTAAAAGCTTATCAATGCAAATGCGCTCTTACGCCACCTCCAACATGAATATCTCCCTAAGAAAGTGTCTCCAATAATCATGCACTAAGTCACTTGTTTTTTTTTGTTCAACCTCCCTTAGTCGCTTATTAATAAAAAGTAATAAAAATGTAAGAGAGAGAGAATAAGTATGGTTCTTCAATGAGAACCTCTCACACTTTATTAAGATACTCATTCAACACTTGTTTGAATATATTTGGTTCTGTTTTCTTTTTCTAGATTAAAATTTAAAAAAATAATTAAACTATAATATTATTATTATTGTAGAAATGATAAACTCGCTAAATTTCTTAGCGTTGAGGTTGTTCTTATAGATAAACATTGGTCTAGAAAAGTGATATAACACATCCATGTAAAATACTTAACTCCCGTGTTTTTAAAATGTTGTACGTATTGTGTTATTTTATGACCACAATCATTGAGCAAAGTTATAATGAGTGCGTAGGATGATTTATGCAAGTATAGGAGAAATTCAATATTAAAAAAAAAATCTTCAATTGAACACCTCCGATGAAGATTGGGTGGGTGGGTGATTTTGAATTCAAGTCAAAATAAGCTTTATTCATGTAAGTGATATGTCTTTAAAAAGTAGACATTCTTCGTTAGTAGAAAAATAAGTAAAGATAAAGTCACTTTAATTTTGGGTATCATTTCACAGCCGAATTTGAATATATTATCGACTTTATCCTTCGATAAAAACAACATTTACACAATGTTTATGGAAAAACACACAAATGCATGACTAGCTTTATATTGTCATAGATGGAAGATGGTTATAAAAAGGAATAGTAAATTTGTACGCTTTAAACAAATAATTAGAGAGGGCTGTTTAAGATGGAGCAAAAAAAAAAATAGAGCACCATATTAACGTGAACAAATAAAACAAAACAAAGAACATAGAAAATGTCAAATCACATCATATACATTAACTCATCTTTTGTTTGTTCCTTTTTTTTTTTTATCTCATCTTTTGTTTATATATAGGTGTGGTAGAATAATTGTTTAATGAGAAAATGTATTATCTGTGCCACCTAACGAAGCACAAACTGCACTCATGAGTCATGAGTCATGAGTCATGATCGTGATGTATGAATCGCCCTCTACTTAACATGAAGCAAAGCATTTACATACTTTACTAAACCTAATGGATCACTAGAAATCTTATCATTATTTCCTACATTAAATATTTTATATGAATCTTTGCCAAATAGTAATATAGAGATTAGAGACGTATCATGTTATTCAATCTTTTTGTTCAACAAACGCTAATGGACACTGCTCGTACCTTTGAGCAGAATGCAAACACATATTTTATTAAAGAAAACAAAAATTAGGAAAGAGATTTGTACCTCTTTTTTTCTTTTAAAAAAAATCTATTCTAAAACAAATCAGAACTGATTGTAATAAAAATAAAAATAAAACAGTGTTGAAAAAAGAATAATTTTTCAACGTTGAAAAAAAAAACTTTACATCTAATTATAATAAACCTATGAATTCTGTTAGTTAGCTGCCTAATTACTAATTAGCTGTCTCGTCAAACGAATCCAAAACTAATTAAAAGTCCAAATTATATTTTATATATCTAATTAAGCCTGAAACGAAAACAAACGAAAATGGAATTTCTTGCTGGAAACCTTTACACGGTTCTTGTGACAAATAGACATGGGAACTAAAATACGAATTCAGGTGTTACATCAAACTTGTTGGGTGATATCAAAAGCAAAATCCCAAAAGAGATTTAATTGGCAAAAACCACTATAATAGTACACATGTCATACATTGATAATACACTTAATTAAAATGTACATTACAAATTTTTGTTCGTCTTATCAAATTATAAACTACACAATTTATTATCTTTAAACAATGTTCAAGAAAATGTTATGTATTATAGCGGTGATCCATTATCTAGCGCTTATAACGTTTAATTGGCGTCTAAACGTTTACAAAAACATATAATATATTATATTCTATAACAAAGTATATGAAATATAATGATAATAATAAAATTTATATTACATTTTTATCATTATTTTATAGCCTAATATATAGAATAACATGATTTAAAAAAAAAATTATATTGTTTCATTTTTATAAGCGTTAATAGCACGGTCTTAAACGGACGTTTCGAAAGCTTTTTAGAACACTGTTTAAATAATCAGATGATGATAAAAAATATATATATATATATATACGTAACTAAATTTCTCAATATTTATATCCAATCGAAAATACAATTTGACGAATAAAATAGAGACCAACGTTGAAAATTGTAAAACAAAAACAAAATAACTCGTAATAAGTTTTAGCCCTTATAGGCAAGAAAATGATGGAATGAATATAATTTGAGAAATGTGAAAAAATATTTGAGAAACCAGGGCCCAATCTCTCTCACCTCTTTGGTCATAAATGAGAATCATGCTTTTCTCTCTCTCTCTCTCTCTCTCCTCTTCCACACTTTCTTCTTCTTCAGCTCAAAATTCCATTATCTTCCTCATCATCATAAGCACCAATCTCGAGAAGATAAAGAAATTTACACCTCTCTCTCTCTTGCTCCTTCCGTTTCAAAAGTTTCTTACTTTTAGGCGCGTTTTCAGGAAATTTTGGATTTTTTCTCCTTTTGGATACGTTTCTCTGTTTCTTTGTTTCTCTAGCTACTGTGTCACGCTTTTCTCTCTACCTTGTAACGACAACTTGATTATTCCCAGTTTTTGTCTCGCCTTGTAATAAAAAGTCTCCATTTTTTTTTCCAATTGTTAAGGTTTAGCTTCGTTTTCTCTCTTCCTCTCACTTCTCTGCTTTTGAATTTTGTAAAAGTTATGGCTACTGAGGAAAAGCCTCTCAATCCTCTTGGTTCTGCTCCTTCTCCAAATCAGGTACACACATAACAAACAACATATGCATGTATGAATCTTGATTTCAAAGATCAAAACTTTATTTGTTGTTCATGTGTGAGGAACTAGCTGTTAGAGGAATTGAGGTTTTGATGATATGGAATTGAAAAAAGAGAGCTTTTTTTTGTGCTAATTACATGCCCAAAAAAATGGATTGTGATGTTTAATATCTGATTAGTGTTGCTAGTTTCAATTCTATTGAGGAAGTTGGTTAAGTTCTTATACAACTCTTTTGTTGATTTCATCTTATAGGCAGAAGAATCTTCCGCTATAACGGAAGAGACTTCTGAAAATGTTCAACAATGGAGGAGAAAGAATCTCTCTTTACAAATACCTTCAAGAGCAACTGGTCTCTCTCTTGAAGATTCGGTTGTAATCAAAATGCCTCCAACGCCTAGTCCAACTCCAAGAAGAGTGAACTTTGCGTTGAATTCGACTTCTCCCGCTCCTACTCCTTCCTCTTCTTCCGCTGTGCCTGCGCGTGGCAAATCGTCCTTGAAGAATCTATTGCCTAAAGGGCTTAAACCAAAAAACTCTAACACCGATATCGAAAAGGGACAAGGAGATGTTTCTTCTCCTTCTGTATTACAGGAAAAGGCTTCAATATCGAGGTCTTTATCACTTTCGAAGCTATTTACGCCTAGGATCAGGAGAACGTCGTCTTTACCTGTGACTCCTGTTGTTCTTTCGAAGTCAGAGTCGGCTCATGGAGGAACCGCTACTGCTCCACTAACTCCAAGTGTAAGCTTTCTCTTGTATTTGTCTCATTTACCGTATTAAAATCGGTTAAGTACTTATACTTGGTATTGCAGAGCAAAGGAAGTGTGCATATAGCTCGTTCTCGCTCTGTGCCTCTTAATGACAAGGAAGTAAGCTTAAATAGAATGGATTCATTCTTCAGAGTAATTCCTTCGACTCCTCGTGTTAAAGAAGGAGACATTTCCCAAAATGCATCAGAAGCTAATGATACTGGTACGTTCTTGTTTCAGTCGGTTATACCGAGATATCTGTTTAAATCTAATCTTGATGTATTGCAACAGAAACCGGTGAGGCGGATGGAGAAGACATACGTGAGGATGAAGCGGTTTGTAGGATTTGTTTGGTAGAGTTATGTGAAGGAGGAGAAACATTAAAAATGGAGTGTAGTTGTAAAGGTGAACTTGCTCTTGCTCATAAAGATTGTGCTCTTAAATGGTTTACCATAAAGGGTAACAAGACTTGTGAAGTGTGTAAAGAAGAAGTTAAGAACTTGCCTGTAACACTCTTACGAATCCAAAGCATGCGTAATTCTGGTATTCATCAGCTAGATGTCACTGGTTACAGGTAAAATATTCCTATATATCTCATTCTTTTGGTCAAATAGTAAACTTAGCCTAAATCTCGACATTATATCTCGACAGGGTTTGGCAGGAGGTGCCGGTTCTAGTAATCATCAGTATGCTTGCGTACTTCTGTTTCCTCGAGCAGCTTCTGGTAATCCGTCTTTTTCTATTTGTAATCATCTTTAACCACAACAAGCATTCGGATATCTAAAAAAAGTAAGTTTCGTTTGTAGGTTGAGAAAATGGGAACAGGTGCAATCGCGATATCTCTGCCGTTTTCTTGTATTCTTGGTCTTCTTGCATCCATGACCGCATCAACCATGGGTATGTTCTTCATTTGGATAAAACTCTTTTTTAATTGTGTTCTTTTTCTCTGATTATGGGATAATCTTGTGCAGTAATGAGAAGATTTGTCTGGATTTACGCGTCTGTCCAGTTTGCTCTCGTTGTTCTCTTCGCCCACGTATTTTACTCTGTGGTTAGTACTCTTCGTAGCATCTTTAAAGTAAAGAATTTGCAATGCAAGCTTATGGTTTAGCCTATAAAAATCAAGACTTTGGAGATTTTTTAGCGTAAAACTTGACTTAAAGTTTCAACCTTTATCGATTTGTGGTATCAGGTGGAGTTGCAACCGGTTTTATCGGTTCTTTTGTCGACATTTGCTGGATTTGGTGTATGCATATGCGGAAGTTCAGTGATGGTTGAGTTTGTGAGATGGAGACGAAGATGGCAAGCTCGAAGGCTAGAGGAACAGCTGAACCATGCGCAGACGCAACCACCACCACCGATGGATGCAACAACTTCTATGCATCATTCAAATGCGTCGTAGAGGCAAGAAGTGGAAAGATGATTTTTACATTTTATACAGTAGGTTTTGTTATGTTATGTGATGATTTGTATAAAGGAAAAAAGGGAAAATGATGAAAGAATGCTTAAGATTGTTGTTTTGTTTGTCTTTGCTTCTTTACACGCACCAATGTATTGTTGTAAGTTTATAACTTTGATTGCTGCAAATGAATTGTTTGTAGTATAATAAATTTGGGAACTGGGAAAACAACTTGTATGTAGTATATCAAAAATAGAAAGTCTAAAAATTCTAAAATTAACAAAATTATCTAAATTGTACTATGTTTTATTTTTTGCAAAATCATGGTTTTCGCAAACCTAGCAAATTGACAATTTCAAAAGACAAGATCATCATGCAGCAGATAAACCAAGTGAGTTAATGTTTCTTATGCATCTTTTTTTCTTGTGAGTACACAGAACAAGCAGAGCAAGAATATAAGAAAATGCATAAGAAATCAAAGCTTTTAACTCACTTAAGACTCGGATAAAACACAACAACCAAAAAAAAACTTAGAATTTTTGTTTCAATTCAGTATCAACTATTCCAAAGCCAGACAAAATAACAGCAAAAGTTTGTGGAAGATTTACTCGAATGCAAGCTGACATGTAGGTGAGCGTCTGAACGACAATGACAATTCCTTGAGCATCTCAAATTTCTTGTTAAGGTCAGTGGATTTAGATGAGATAGATACTTTCTTCAAACAGCTTCCATTTCTTAAGATGAACGCCGCCACTTCTTTTTCTTCTTCTGTTCCTTCATATTTTATCCATTCAAAAGTTTCAAGACTCGCTGACAGACATTCAGGAACTGAGCTCGGCTCATTCCAGCATGGGCGCGGGTCAGGAGATCCAAGGACATGATACTGGGATATAAGTAACTAAGTATTATCATACTTCTATTGTGCTGATTAAAAAAAAAAACTAAATAGTTCAAGTTTAGATCTACTTACCTGTTCAAGTTTGAGAGCTCGTAATTTAGGGGAATCACTGAGCATAGACAGAAGAAGATTCAGCCACTTTGACGCACATGTACAAGACGGTGGAAGACATTACCAACAGGATACACATCCTGCATACTGATTATTTTAGTTGTTCAACAATTTGATTCGGAAAAGAACAGCAAGAAAATTATTTATCTTTGAATCTAGTAAGCATAAATAGAGTCGCTGAACTGAAGTAATAGAGCCGAGAATCGTCCCAGGAGACCAGTAATTCACATCAATATTGGCCTTCACAATCTTTGGCATATTATTCTCAAAGCCACAAAATCCACTATTATAAACGACGACGTCCAAGCATTCCAAAGAAGGAGTATCAATCACAAAATCATGTTCATCATTCTTGACTCTGCCTGGTGCTTCGCACAAGAATAAACTCTTTAGAGACGGCACTATAACCGTGAAAATGGTCACATTGTCATTCGGACATTGTTTCACAACCAAGTTTTCAAGAACAGGCCAATTGGATAAAAATCTCTTGACAAACTCGTCTCCCGGGTGCTTCAAAGATAAAAGGCTCAAAGTTTTGAGGACCGGAAAGATAACCGTAGACGAAACATCCATAAGAGCCATGTTATCTAGTTTCAATGTCACAAGCATTGAACAGCCTTTATAAACGCTCCTCGGAAGTATGACTGGACTAGTACTTGAAGAACAGTCAATCTCAATGATCAGCTCACGCACACAACGTTTAACTGCGATTCTAATCCATATTCCAATTTCAGCAGCAGCAGCATTAAGTTTGAAGTGCAAATTCTCTATAACTGGAGCCTCGTGCAGAGCCAAAGACCTGTCTACAAACTTGGAAAACCTTCCATACTCAATGTTTTGATAGCTATCATCGTATACGAGCTTTGGCACAAACAACCAAAGATTTTGCCATCGTTTTGACAAAACCATAGTGGCCACAACATCTTTAGCAGTAGGAAGTAAGGACAATATCTTCAAGAGCAACTCATCAGACAATTCACTTATCATATCCATATCTAACATCTAAACCTTTCAAAACTCCAAAGCTTTTAGTTCTAAGTCAAGGTCACAGAGACGAGAGCCTGAAACATTCTCACTAAACGTGAAGCTTTTAGTTCTTTCGACAACCATTATTCCAATTTTTTTTGTTTCCCCGAAATTCTTATATTAGAACTAAAAGCTCACAGAGCTAATGGATACGTCCGGAGACGAGCTCAACGGCGAAGCAAGTAAAACAAGCATTGCATTAAAGCGAAAAGTAAAATTGTTAAGGGGCGAGGCTTGCTCGGCCTCGTGAAAAATCCTCATAGAGAATCTTCACTTGAATCCTCAAACCGGTTGCTCAGAAGAGCGTTGGATAGTCGGATTTTATACCGACCGTCGTTGATAATGATAACGGCATTGACTGCCTAGAGTTATAAATATGTCCATAGTAATGTTGTTGATCCAAGTCCATCTTGATAAGACCAAGCCCAAGCCCAACAATAGACATCTTCTTTGACCTAAATTCCTCTTGTGTACAGCCGCTCCCGTCGGCGACTCATCGAAGACCGGTAATTGACCGATCGGAAAATGCGACGGTTGATGTTTTTCGGTGGGGAGCGTGTATACTATTCCGGCATCGAAATATTGAAGTCGGGATCTGCAAATTTGCCGGACATAGAGAGGTTTGGTGAAAACCTTAAGTGGTGGATCTTCAATTAACGGATTTGGGAGTTTGAGGTGGATTGACAGCAGCTTTGACGAAGGGAGCTTTACCGTGAGAGAATTTTTCATCCTTAAGAACATGCAGTGGCGGTTCTGTACGGTGGATGGCGAGATCGGAGATGAGTCACGATAAGTGATATCTACGTTTGGTCTCCTTTCGCCGAAGAAATCAAAGAGTTGTGCTCGTCGGTTGGTGATTACGGTGGAGAGAGGAGCTCGGAGGTCATCCATAAGCTCACATTCGATAACCCTAAGGCTATTGATCGAGTGGACGGGAGACTGCTCTCCACCTGGTAACGGCAAAGGGGTGATGGAGAGCGGTGAAGACGATGAACGGGTTGGCGGCGAAGGGTGGTGGCGAGTAGCGGTGAAGAAATTGAGAAATAGCTAGAAGAAGTATCCATTGCGATAAGAAGAGGAGAAGCAAGAAAGGGTGTCGTCGAGAGGAGAAAAAAACGAAGTTATGTTGAGAAATTCTCTAAAATACCACATTTTGAAGTTTTGTTTCTAAAAATACAATAATTTTTCAAAAGTTCCAAAAATATCACAAATTATCAAATTTTTTAAAATTTTCAAAAATACCACAAACATAAATTTTGATTTTTAAAGGTTTAGAATTTAAATTTTTGGGTTTGGGTTAACTATTGTACAAGTAGGGTTTAGTTTTAGGATTGGGGAAAATACGGTTCCGGCCCAGAATCTCTTAATAATTCAAAAAACAAAATCTCAAAAATATCAATTAATATAATAAATCATCTTATTAACATAACTTCTAATTAGTATGTTGAAGACAAAAAAAAAAACATAACTTCTAATTTCTTTTCTTTTTTTAAGATTTGTTTCCTTTTAATTCTTTGACCCCTTTAAAGTTTTGTGCACTCTAATGTTGCTTTTGCTCGTATGTTTCTGTTTAAGAACTGCATATTCTTTTGGTAAAAGTTTCTTTAGTGGTCTCTATATTTTCGATTAGGGTCTGCTATGGTTCTAGAGTACCTTTGTTCACGAGGTTGGTAGTTATAATAGCGACTCATTTATCCATTCTCTTTATACATATAGAGAGTTTGTGTTTGATTTCTTTGACTGCCGGGTAGTTGGTTTATTTCGTCGGTTGAATGGTGGTTATCCAAGTTGTTCTCGCTTGGGTTTTCCATATTCTCTTTCCCTAGTAAGAGCTAAAATCGGTGACTATGCATAGGAAGTTGCTACACTCAGGAAGTGGAAATTATTATCCATGACAAAGTGCGCAGCGGCTCTCTCGATCTGACATGAAGGTATCTTCGATGAAAGAGCATATACCTAATGAGAAGGTGCGGAGTCGCTATCCACCCTGCAAAGGTCCCTACTAGATGGGCTTAGTCGAGGTACAAGGCTGAGCCTTTATTTGGGATCTCTGATTTCTATCGGGATAAATTATTTGTTACTTGTGCATTCATCGGAGCACCAAAATGAGTTTTTGTAGCGTTTGGACTTGTAGAAAAATGTAGAAATGTTGATGGTTTTGTTGGTTGTATTAACCTTGGCGCCATCAATATGTGCTAAGGTAAATAAAGTGTTCAAATAAAGGAGGGAAGTGTTTCGGTCGGATGGACGCTAAGGATCGAACGGACGAACGCTATGCAACGGACGGACGGACGGTCCACTCGAGACGCGGACTGAAACTTATCGATCCACAGATAGGCGAGTATCGGGTCATGGAACGGATCAGTGTAGTCTCGTTCATCAGGACGTGCTCCTCGATCCGCAGTACATGTATCACCGAGGCGCGGGACGAAGAGGTCCGCATGTTTATCCCGGGTCACGTAACGGGTTATCGGATAAACATGCGGATCCTATTCAGGTAAATGGGTCCGCGTGTTTATGTTCTGATCCGCGTATCCTGAGTTCTAAGCCGGCAAAGACCCCATTGGAAGAAGGCTACAAGGCCGACCGAAAGGGGGAGAAAGAAGATGAAGCTTATGAGGATTCGGGCCAATATAGAAGGCTTGTGGGAAAATTAATCTACTTGACCCTCACTCGACCGGATCTATGTTTTGCGGTCAATCAAGTCAGTCAACATATGAAGGAGCCGACGGCCTATCATTGGAGTATGGTGGATCGCATACTTAGATATCTCAAAGGAAGTGTAGGTCAAGGAATTTGGATGAGAAGAAACGAGAATGCCAAAGTAGTTGGATATTGAGATGCGGATTGGGCCGAAGATAGAAATGACCGAAGATCAACAACCGGGTATGCAACGTTCATTGGTGGGAACTTGGTTACTTGGAGAACGAAGAAACAAAAGGCGGTCTCATGTTCTAGTGCAGAGGCCAATGAGCTCACTTGGTTAAGAGGCATCCTAGCACATATGGGGATTGAGTCTACCAAGCCGATGGTGATGTATTGTGACAACCAAGCCGCTATTCATATAGCAACCAACTCGGTGTTCCACGAACGGATGAAGCACATCGAGATCGATTGCCATAAGGTTCGAGAGAAAATTGAGCAAGGATGGACGCTTCCGTGCTTTACAAGGAGTGAAGACCAAGTGACGGACATCTTCACCAAAGCCACGAGTCTCAAGGTTTGCAACCGTCTCTTTAGCAAGCTTGGGCTCGTGGATCTCACCCGTCCATGAGAAGACCCCTAACTTGCAATCATCACACTCTTTTTCCCTTAGCAAAGTTTTGTCCCACGTGGTTTTCTTTGGTAAGGTTTTTAATGAGGTGATGATTGCGGGTTTCCAAGTTAAACATAAAATCTTTATGTTTAATTTGAGGGGGAGTATTAACCTTGGCACCATCAATATGTGCTAAGGTAAATAAAGTGTTCAAATAAAGGAGGGAAGTGTTTCGGTCGGATGGACGCTAAGGATCGGACGGACGGACGCTATGCAACGGACGGACGGACGGTCCACTCGAGACGCGAACTGAAACTTATCGATCCACAGATAGGCGAGTATCGGGTCATGGAACGGATCAGTGTAGTCTCGGTCATCAGGACGTGCTCCTCGATCCGCAGTACGTGTATCACCGAGGCGCGGGACGAAGAGGTCCGCGTGTTTATCCCGGGTCACGTAACGGGTTATCGGATAAACACGCGGATCTTATTCGGGTAAACGGGTCCGTGTGTTTTTGTTCTGATCCGCGTATCCTGAGTGTTCGAGCATCAGCCACGTCCTCGTACGGCCTCGGTCCACGCCTCGGTCAAGTGCCCGAATCTATTTTGAACGGTAAAGGTGACCGGTCTTCAACGGTCACCTTGACCTACCTTGTTTTTACTTTAAATAGGTTGTTTCTGTTCATTGTAATCCTGAACTTTGAATAAAATAAAAAGTTCTTATTCTAAATCATTCTATGGCTCTTAACCGGCCGGATACTTAGTCTCTCCTAAACTCTCAATTTTTTACTCATTAATCTCTAAAATCTTACAGGTTGACCATGTAACTGTAGCTCGCAACAACTTAGATGGTACAAGCTTTGCAATTCATGTGGCCAATTCATCGCAATCGGCGTATAGATAGTTGTTTTGTTGTTCGCTTGTAGTCTAGCCTTTTAATTCTTCTTAGCCATTTGTAATAAATCTTAACATGTTCATCAAAAAAAAGTTTTGTGCACTCCAAAAAGAACAGAAGAAAAATAATCAAATTGAAAAATAGCAATACGGGAGAAAGTATTCTCTCTTCCTGACTTTTTGCGCTTGCCCTTCTTCTCGAGTCTCCACGACGGTGAAAGTCCAAGTAAAAGCTTACGGCGATGAACTTCTCCACGAAGCTCGCCGAGAAACTTCCCGGAATCTTTCCAGCATCGTCTTCGTCCCCTCTCCTGCGTAAAGGTTGAATTTTTCCCATCGGTTTCAATTTTTTGGCGCTTGGTTTTTCGTCCTCGTTTTTGATATTGCTTGATTAGATTGGATGCAATTCTGGGTTTCTCTTCTGCTCTTTGTCTCCTGTTTACTATCTCTTTTCCACAATCATTGAATCGAACTAGAGAACTGTGTTTTTAGGTCATATAGCGTGTTCCAAATCCACTTCCTAATGAGTATTCATCAATTTTTGTTTGTTCTCATGTGTATTAGGAGTCTCCCAGTTAAGATTCTATTCAATTGCTAACCACAGTCAAAGATTGAGATGGGGATTGCAAAAGAGGATGATTTCTAGTTTGCAGAGAGCAGAACTCTGTGTAGCGAGCAATTCATGCATTGTTCATCCCGCATCCGAAGCATACGCTCAAGAAGCTATCGAAGCAATCAAATCCGAGAAAGTTATCGCTGTGCCTACCGATACTCTTTACGGATTCGCTTGTGACGCTTGGTAATCTTAAAAAACATCTTTCACTAGTTAGCTTTACATATCTTGGACTAAATTTTGATTATGTAACATAACATAACAGTTCTTTAGAAGCGGTTAATCGGATATACGAGATCAAAGGTCGTAAGCTTACAAGCCCGTTAGCGATCTGCGTTGGTGATGTATTAGATATCAAGAGAGTTGCTACTACAAACCACTTACCTCACGGTTTACTCGATTCTCTCTTGCCCGGTCCAGTTACTCTCGTACTTCAACGAGGTTTTGCATCTTCTTTCCTAATGTGGTTTGCATTGATATGATCGTCTTTTATGTGAGAGTGTTTCTTGTAGTGTTTTTAAACAGGTGAATCAAGCATTCTTGAAAAGTCGTTAAACCCGGGGATTGGTACTATTGGTGTACGGGTTCCGGATTGTGAATTTATTAGACAAGTATCGAGAGGTTCGGGTAGCGTGTTGGCTCTTACGAGTGCTAATCTAAGCGGTGATAGAAGCAGCGTTTGCGTTAATGATTTCGAGAATCTTTGGCAGCATTGTGCTTATGTCTATGATGGTGGTTTGCTTCCATCGGGTCGTGCAGGGTCCACGATTGTCGATTTGACTCAAGTCGGAAAGTATAAGATCATTAGAGCCGGAAGGTATGCAAAAATGCGGATTATTTGAGTACAAGTTTGAATCTTTGTGAAGTGGTTGAACTAATACTTACATAAAAGATGTCATGTTTTTGTTGTTAATTTAGCGCGAAGGAAGCAACAGTGGCGATTCTTGAGAAGTATTCGCTCGAAGAAGACGGTTAAGAGAAGAAAGCTGATTAATCTTTGAATCCGAGGTTTTGCTTTGGTTCTTGAACATTTTTTGGTATTGGTTTATGTAGTTGTGATACGAAAGAAGAGAGGGTTGATTTTTAGCATATGCTAAATTGGAGTGCTAAATTGGAAACTCCAGTTTTCGTATTACACATGTGTAATTTAAATGGAATTTGGTGGATCGTTTCACAATTTTCACTTAATATACAGTGTCTTGTTTTGTTGTTATCTGTAGTGTTTGTTTTTTTGACCAAAAACGTGTCGTTGTTTAGAGTTTATAACGGGGTTTAAACCAAACGATGGCACTTTGAAAATGCAACGTGTGACGTGATCGATGCTCGAACAAGGCATTATAGAGAGAGAGACAAAGGGGTATATTCAATCTAACATTTCAAGTGATTTGTTTTAATTTGTCAAATTTTATGTTATTGTATCATGAATTTTAAAAAACCTATTAAAATCAACTATTATTGAACTAGTGATTTTAAAAAGTATTTTAAAATCCATTGTTATTGAAATTATATTAAGAATTTGATTTTAATGATTTAAGGAGATTTTCAAGGAAATTCCAGGGGATTTCCTTGTTAAAAATACAAAGAGTCAAATCTCATGGTTTTAAGTGGAATTGCAGAAAATTTAATTATAAATCTCATAGAATCACACAAAATCATTAAAATAACCTAAAATCTCATTAAAACTCAAATCTCTTTAAATGCAAGATTCAATAAGTTTTTGTGAATGTTAAAAAGTTATAGGCTCAAAATTTAAAAGAAGATAAAATATAGGACCTCAGATCAATTTCAAATTTCCAATTTCGATGTTTCCGTGCTCTTATTTATTTCCTGTTGTGCCAAAAATGTCATCGTCTTTTATCCTCAGTTTCCTTTCACTCTCCAAGCTTTATATAGTTATGTGAAATCAGTTTCTCACCACTAGATTTCTTCTTCCTCCTTCGTCTCGAACATTCTCTTCTCCATTTTTTTATATTCCTTGACTTGAAGAGTATATTCTCATTTGCGTTTCAGGTACAATTTTCATTCCTTGAGAAAATCTTTGAATGGTTTTCTCAGATTTGTGTTATTAGTTCGTGGGTATCGAGAAAACGAGAGAAAGTATCATCCTTTACTTGATAATCCTCTGCTTTATGTGTAATTTCATCGGAGAAGGAAGATAATTTAGTTGGGTTGTTTTCAGTTTTTTATGATCTTCTTCCCAGTAACGAAATTGGATTTAGGAATAGTAAATAATTTGTGTTTCTCTAATCAGCTAATTTTGGTTTTGTGAGTATGCAGTTACAGAGAAAATGTCGACTGGAGTATTACCAGCTCCGTATTCCGCGGTCAAGATCCCGGATTCGAAACTCGGGTTTGGTAAAAGCATGAATATTGTGAGAATTTGTGATTTCAGAACTCTAAGATCTGCTAATAGAAGAGTTTCCGTTATCCGGAATTCGAATCAAGGCTCCGATTTAGCCGAGCTTCAACCTGCATCAGAAGGAAGCCCTCTCTTAGGTAATATGCATAATAGATGAATTCAGATTATCCTTTTTCGAACTTTAGAGTGAATGATTTTTGTATGTTATATTGGTTTTTTGTAGTGCCAAGGCAGAAATATTGTGAGTCATTGCATAAGACGGTGAGAAGGAAGACTCGTACTGTTATGGTTGGAAATGTTGCTCTCGGAAGCGAACATCCGATAAGGATTCAAACGATGACTACATCGGATACTAAAGATGTTGCTGCAACTGTTGATGAGGTTTTTGCATCTGTCTCCCAAAATCTATTTGCAGTTTAGAAATATTGCTTTGATAAACATATATGTTGTTGGACTTGGTTATGTGATTGTAGGTTATGAGAATAGCGGATAAAGGAGCTGATATTGTGAGGATAACTGTTCAAGGGAAGAAAGAAGCCGATGCGTGCTTTGAAATCAAAGATAAACTTGTTCAGCTTAAGTAAGTCAATAGCCATATTTGAGCTTTCTCTATGTTTTTGTCTCTGGATTTTGATTAGTGATGAAACGGAATTGGTGTTTTGCGGTGTTGGTTATAGTTACAATATACCGTTGGTGGCGGATATTCATTTTGCGCCTTCTGTAGCCTTGCGAGTAGCTGAATGCTTTGACAAGATCCGTGTTAATCCCGGGAATTTTGGTACGTTTTTTTTTTGGTCTCTCTCACTTGTTTTCGTTTACTCGAGAGTGAATGATTCTTTGCCTTTGTAGCGGATAGACGTGCTCAGTTTCAGACGATAGAATATACAGAAGATGAATATCAAAAAGAACTACAGCATATCGAGCAGGTGTGAGGAAGCTTTCGTTTTATTTGTCTTGTGAGACCTGGGAAGTATTATACAGTCTTATCTTAACGATGTACTCTCTCTTTAAGGTCTTTACTCCTTTGGTTGAGAAATGCAAAAAGTACGGTAGAGCAATGCGTATAGGGACAAATCATGGAAGTCTTTCTGACCGAATCATGAGCTATTATGGAGATTCTCCGCGAGGAATGGTGAGTAATCTTTAAAGAATTTTTCTCTTCTTGCACATTTCCTGTTGTCTGACCTGAGTTATGTCACGCAGGTTGAATCTGCATTTGAGTTTGCACGAATATGCCGGAAATTAGACTATCACAACTTTGTTTTCTCAATGAAAGCGAGTAACCCAGTGATCATGGTCCAGGCGTATCGTTTGCTCGTGGCTGAGATGTATGTTCATGGATGGGATTATCCTCTGCATTTGGGAGTTACTGAGGCAGGAGAAGGCGAAGATGGAAGAATGAAATCTGCAATTGGAATCGGGACGCTTCTCCAGGTAACCCCATTACATTAAATCGAGTAAAGACCTTTCCTTTGATATAGTTCGTTTATGGCAATAATTGTTGTAATTGCAGGACGGACTCGGTGACACAATAAGAGTTTCGCTGACTGAGCCACCAGAGGAGGAGATAGATCCATGCCGGCGATTGGCCAACCTTGGGACGAAAGCTGCTAAACTTCAACAAGGCGTAGTATGAATAATTCTTTTTCTTCAGATGCGATAGTGTCCACTTTATGTGACTAATGCAACGGTTTGTATTAGGAACCGTTTGAAGAAAAGCATAGACGTTACTTTGATTTTCAGCGTCGCACAGGTGATCTACCAGTACAAAAAGAGGTATGACCATACACTTTGAGAAGAACAAAAGTTGTACCACATGATGTTGTTAACAAGTATCGAAGAAAATTGAAATGACTCTTTGTGGAAATTATAGGGAGAAGAGGTTGATTACAGAGGTGTCCTTCACCGTGATGGTTCTGTTCTGATGTCGATTTCTCTGGATCAACTAAAGGTGAGTATTTACAAATACTCTCCACTTCTTCTTCTATTTCTTAACTGCAAAATCGGGAACGGATCATTCTCTTTCCATTCACTATTTCGCTTTCTTTCTAGGCACCTGAACTCCTCTACAGATCGCTCGCTACAAAGCTTGTTGTAGGCATGCCATTCAAGGTTAGATATGGTTTCATTTTTGTTTTCGTGAGAGACGCGGTCTTATTTTATATTGGTTACCGATTCTTACTTCCTGAGTAATGTTTGTTTAGGATCTTGCAACAGTGGATTCAATTTTATTAAGAGAGCTACCACCTGTAGATGATAACGTGGCTGTAATAATCACCCTTTTTTCTCCCAATCATTTACTTATGGTACGACATGACTGAATATAGTAAACAATGAGTTTTGTTTACAGCGTTTGGCTCTTAAACGGTTGATCGATGTCAGTATGGGAGTGATAGCACCTTTATCAGAGCAACTCACAAAGCCATTGCCCAATGCAATGGTTCTTGTCAACCTCAAGGAACTATCTGGTGGTGCTTATAAGCTTCTCCCAGAAGGTGAACCAAGAAACTTCCTGAAAAAAACTCTCATAGTAAAGGAAACAACTTTTTCGATTTTTCTTAGCTTTGGTTATTTCAGGTACACGCTTGGTTGTCTCTGTACGAGGTGATGAGCCATACAAGGAGCTTGAAATCCTTAAAAATATTGATGCTACTATGATTCTCCATGATGTACCCTTCACTGAAGACAAAGTAAGCAGAGTACACGCAGCTCGAAGGTAAGAATGGTGAATTCTTGCTATCTACCTTTTGTGGATTTAAAAGTTATGAGCTAACTTATATTCTTTTTTCCGGATTTGTAGGCTGTTTGAGTTCGTGTCCGAGAATTCAGTCAACTTCCCCGTTATTCACCACATTAACTTCCCAACAGGAATTCACAGGTAGATAACGACTGGAACCTAAACATTAAAGTGTATGCGGTGAATGGAAAATCCAGTTTGATCTTATGATGGTTTCTTCTCTCGCGCACAATGCAGGGACGAATTGGTGATTCATGCAGGGACTTACGCTGGAGGCCTTCTGGTGGATGGACTTGGTGATGGCATAATGCTTGAAGCACCTGATCAAGATTTCGATTTTCTTAGGAATACTTCATTCAACTTATTACAAGGCTGCAGAATGCGTAATACTAAGACGGTAAAGCATAAAGAATCTGTATTTCTGATCTTCTCAAAATCCATCTTCAAGAAAAATTAATAATTTGTGAAATCATCTGTGTTTTGTTGCAGGAATATGTATCATGCCCGTCTTGTGGAAGAACGCTGTTTGACTTGCAAGAAATCAGTGCCGAAATTCGAGAAAAGACTTCTCATTTGCCAGGCGTTTCGGTAAAAAAAACCCAATACTCTTTTCTGTTTTCAAGAAAAGTTTTATGGTTTTGTGAAGTGGAAATGTTAACAAAATGAATAATGGCGCAGATTGCAATCATGGGGTGCATTGTGAATGGACCAGGAGAAATGGCTGATGCTGATTTCGGTTATGTAGGCGGTTCTCCCGGAAAAATCGACCTTTATGTTGGAAAGGTGACACCTTCTTTAATCTTGTGTTTCTTGAATCTTTTAAAGTGAATGTGTTGGTATGAATATTGAGTTTGACTTCTCCTAGCGATTATAATTGTGTTTTAATCTTGTGGACAGACGGTAGTGAAGCGTGGGATTGCCATGACAGAGGCAACTGATGCTCTGATCGGTCTGATCAAAGAACATGGTCGTTGGGTCGACCCGCCCGTGGCTGATGAGTAAGATTTCAACGGCGAAGATGGATGGATCAGTTTATGAAACTCAAGAGTGAGACAGAAAATATATGTGTTTGTATATGTATCATCTAATACCATTTGTGTGTATTGCATCATATTCTTCAACAGTGGCCAAAGCTCTAAATTGATAACAGTTATCATTGTTTAAATATAAAAAGCTAGTTAGGACTTGGGAGAAATATTCATAACGTTAAATTACAAGAAATTTTCATGGCACTGCAACTTTTTTAGATCTATATATATCTGAATTTTCATTTGATAAAAAGATCTATTGAAAACACACAGCTCTTGTTGCCAATTCTCTTTGAATAACTCATTTCCATTTTACATTTTTTTAGACAGCAGAATTACAAGCTGAACCATCACTCAATCAATTATGCCACCAGCGGAGATGGAAGACGGTTTCCATGCATGAACATAATTATTTAACACAGTTGCTAACTTTGAGAGTGGGTTGATGTTAGCAACTATGTTATCTTTAGCAGTGGCGAAGACAGTGAACAAACAAGGGTGGCATTTGCCCACCATGGAAAAAAAAAATTACGTCAATTATCTAAGAGATTTTAAACGTGCCCCTGTTGATATATTGTTTTACACCCCCTATTATCGGCTTTTGTCCCTGGTAAAAATGATTTCTAGATTCGCCAGTGATCTTTAGTCATGCTGGATGAGTGGAAACAACGCCTTGCTCTCTTCAATCCTCAAACAATTGGCAGTTCTAAACTTCTAATAATGGTTTGTCGGACTGAAAAGCTCAAGGTAATTCCAATCACATACTCTTGGATGAATGTCATTTAAAAATAACAAAAATAACATATTAGAGCAACCCCAACAAACTGTTCAATTAAGAATAAGAACATTTTTGCCCCCCAAAATCAAACAAAAACCCAGAGCTACGCAAGAGGTCCCATATTACATTTAGATGCGTTTTTTTCTTCATATTTTCATGTTAGGAAAATACATTATGTAATCTTAGTATACTAGTATCCCACTGGCTAACAGTTAAAACATTCTCAATACAAATTAAATTCCCATGAGACCATGTGCAATAGAGACCCCGTGGAGGGATTGGATCATTTTTCTGGTTTTAGACACTCAAATATCTTAAAATTTAATATATTTAATTCAAAAAAATTTTTAGACAACTTCCACGGGGTCTCCATTGCACATGCTCTGAGAAACAAAATATTAAATAATCAGAAATAGAAGATTGATTCCTTTTCTTCAAACAATTGCCGTACCACATTTTTATTAATTGTTCCACATTTTTTTCGGGGTCACCCATTAGCTTAAAAATACACGATAGTAGTTAGGTCCGTAGACAATAGCCGGTGTATTAAAATTGCCCCATATATCATGACCACGATTCAATCTGATAGTGAACAAGAGTGATGTTTTGAACAAATTAAAGACTAGGGTTCTCAAAAAGGTTAACCTTTTATACATTATATAATATTTGTTCACAAATAGCCATCATCTTATAATTAAAACAGTCTCATGAGTCATGACATACAAGTGTCCATATGGTAAACAAGAAATTAAATCATAAGAAACACAAGAGCATCGCTTCTTTTATTCTTCAAATAATTGCGACGTAAATATTAATTTATTTTTAATATCATTAGTTCAATCAAGAATATATAATGGAGACTTGAAGAATAAAAATGATCGAATTAATCGAAGAGGCAACAGCAAACAGGACCGGTGGGTCTGTCGAGGATGCAGTGGCCGTCCATGGGCGTAGGATCAGTGCTCCTGTGGCAATGTTTGTCGCAATCTCTGTCGGTTTTGCATGTTCCTCTCAAGCTGCATGGTCCGTCTCTTATTTCTTTTTCTGTTAGGTCAAAAAAGAAGATACATATAGCTTAGTGGTTTGTATTATTGTCGTTGTTTTGTTACTCTTTATATTCAAATCCGTACAAAACAAAATGTTGTACATTTGTATAAAAGTGTTGTCAAAAATAAAAATAAAAATCTATATAGACCTAAGTACCTGCGGATTGGGCAGGAATAACGAGAGAGAAGATGACGAGAATGGCAACAAGTTGAAATCTTGATGACGCCATTTTGTTCTTTACAGTTTATGTTCTTTGGTAATGCAAGATATTCAACTTGAAATTTGTGTTTGGACAATTTGGATCGATTTTTGGGGTTTTATACGTAAAAATTAGTTTTAAAGATGGTTATTGTTTTTCTTTTCAAGGGTATACCAGTTTTATTCAAGGTAATTTATTGTTAATATAGTAATAAAAGAAAATAAACCTCCTTAAAATAGAATTTGCTATTGTGTTGTGCATCTAAATTTAGTGATGATAAATAGAATGGATGGTAGAGAAGTAACTTTGATTATTTGAAAAATTCAAGAACATGGCGTTTGCGTACAAAATCAATGTCCACGATACTTAAAGCATCTTAAGTTTACTAAAAAAGCTTAACCAATGATGAGTTTTATCAATTCTGAGAATATTTTTTATAGATATAAAAAAATTTAGTTAGACAAGCAAAAAAAAAATATTATATTTTAATTTTATGAATTGGAATATCGTATCATGTTTTTTATCTATAACAAAACAAAACAAAAATCATATTTCTATGTGATACATCATCCAATGTAGCATGTCCAAGATCATAAGGCTCTATATATATCTAACCAAACAAGCAAACACACAGATCTTATTAAACACAATGGACTATAAAAATTATATTCCAAATTGTGGGTGATCAAATTGAAATTCTATTCGAAATAAGTGATCAATTTAGAAATTGAAAGTGAAGGAAGTCACAAGCCCTAATCTTGTAGTAAATACAGTCATAAGCTTACAATACTAATTTTCTTTATTTATTGTGATTTGTCCATTGCACATCTTACGTTTCAATCTTGTTTTGTATTGCAAATCATAACTAGCATATGATTACTCACGTTTATATATATTGTTACGATTTTAGATACAAAACAAAATTTAAAAGATGTGCAGTGGACAAAGCATAATAAGAAAAATTAGTATTGTGAGCTTTCACTCTATATAACCTCTCATGTTCAAAATGTTTTTTTTTTCTTTCTGCTTTAAGTTAACTTGAAAATGGTAAGAGCATCATTATACATAGTAAATATGAGTAAATAAGGGTGAGTTTTAGCTAATAAACCCATAAAATTAAATAAAAATGGCCCCAAAATCATATTTACAGTTCTACATTTGGGATCTATAATTCCCGTAAATATGATAAACGTGGCTTCTTTTGATTGGCCGAAATTATGAAAAAAAGGGTAAAAAAAAATCACGCCGTTCTTCTCTCTCTCTTTATTGTTCATCGTCGATCTCTTCATCTCTTCTCTCTCGGTCTCCATTCTTCTCTCTCGGTCTCCATTGCACATGGTCTCATGGGAATTTAATTTGTATTGAGAGTGTTTTAACTGTTAGCCAATGGGATACTAGTAAACTAAGATTACATAATGCATTTTCCTAACATGAAAATATGAAGAAAAAAACGCATCTAAATGTAAAATGGGACCTCTTGCGTAGCTCTGGGTTTTTGTTTGATTTTGGGGGCAAAAATGTTCTTATTCTTAATTGAACAATTTGTTGGGTTTTGCTCTAATATGTTATTTTTGTGTTGGAAATAAAAGTTTAAAGAGATGGAGAAAGTATTTGAGAAATTTTGGAGAGAATATAATTTTTAGGAAGTAGAAAGTTTTTATTATTTAGAAACTTTTGTTGGAACAACTTAGAATAATTTTCTTGTTTTGTTCTTGTTCTTGTTCAATTTTACAAATGAGAGGGGTGGAGAGCTATTTATAGCCTCCCAAAGGTCTTTCACAAAAGCTCTAGATTATTCTACTAACTTCCTTACTTCCTAGATATTTTACAAGTCTCTAGAATTCTCTACAACATCTAGATTATTATCTTCTTATCTTAGAACTCTCTAGACTTTCCTAGAACATTTTAAGGAGGTGGAGACTTAGATATTTTCTAGAGAAAACTCTAGAACATGGATCAAGTATTGGCTTTAACATTAGAGTATTGAATCATTAGCCCAATAATTATACTTGATCCAAAATCAAGTTTACTTTTCAACACCCCCTCTTAAACTTGATTTTGCTACTCCAAGCAAACTCCTCATCTTGATAAAGTATTAGCGCTTGAGTGGCTTTGTGAAAATATCAGCTACTTGATCATTCGTCTTCACATACTCTAATGGCACTTCCTTCTTGGTGACACACTCTCTGATGTAGTGATAGCGCGTGTCAATGTGCTTACTTCGATCATGGAAGACAGGGTTCTTCGCCAAAGCAATTGCTGACTTGTTGTCCACAAAGATCTTCGTTGGCTCTTCTTGTGCCAAGCTCAACTCCTTTAAGAGATTTCGTAACCAAATGGCATGACAAACACAAGAAGTGGCTGCTACGTACTCTGCTTCGCAAGTAGAAAGCGTTACAATCGGCTGCTTCTTTGACATCCATGTGAAAGTCGTATCTCCAACATAGAACACGAAGCCACTTGTGTTTTTTCGATCATCTATGTCGCCATCCCAATCGCTATCGCTATATCCAACAAGCTTGTAATCATTAGAACCAGAGTAATACAAGCCAAAGTCTATAGTACCTTTGATATAGCGAAGGATCCTCTTAGCCGCCTTAAAATGAGTTGTTGTTGGATGCTCCATGTAGCGACTAATAACTCCGACCGCATATAAGATGTCAGGCCTTGTACACGTCAAGTAGCGTAGACTTCCTACCAAACTTTTAAAGAGTGTTGGGTCCACACTTTCTCCCTCTTCATGCTTTGATAACTTGGCTCCACATTCCATTGGCGTACTAACTGGGTTTGAGTCATCCACCTTGAACTTCTTAAGTACCTCCTTAGCATAGCCTTCTTGAGTAATGAAGATTGCATTGTCTTCTTGCTTAACTTCAATCCCAAGGTAGTAAGACATCAATCCAATGTCCGTCATCTTGAACTCTTTCGTCATCTCCATCTTAAACTCTTCGAACATGCTTGGATTATTACCGGTGAATATCAAGTCATCTACATATAAGCATGCAATCAATATATCTTTGTTTTGAATTTTGATATAGAGTGCATGCTCATATGGACACTTGATGAAGTTTTTCTCCTTGAAGTACTTATCAATCCGAGTATTCCAAGCTCTTGGGGCTTGTTGTAAGCCATAAAGCGCCTTCTTTAACCTTAGGACCTTGTCTTCTTCTCCCTTGACTATATAACCTTGTGGTTGCTCAATGTAAACTTCTTCTTCGAGATCTCCATTTAAGAAGGCTGATTTGACATCTATTTGATGTATCCTCCAGTTGTTTTGAGCCGCCAATGAAATGATTAATCGAACAGTTTCTAAATGGGCAATAGGGGCGAATACCTCATCATAGTCAATACCAGCTCTTTGACTATAGCCTTTTGCCACCAATCTTGCCTTGTGCCTTTCAACTTCTCCTTTAGAGTTTTTCTTTACTTTGTACACCCACTTCACACCGATCGCTTTGTACCCTTTTGGAAGTGATGCTAACTCCCAAGTATCATTTTTTTGTATAGCCTTGATTTCTTCATCCATTGCATTTCTCCATGTCTTCTCTTCCATAGCTTCTTGTAAGCTCATGGGCTCGCAGTCCGCAAATAGACAGAATAAGGTAATATTGTCTTGATTTTCGGTTACTTCATAGATCTCTTCAAGATTTCTAAAACGTGGAGTCCTTTCACTTGAACTTTCATCTTCTTGAGAACTCGGTGTAGGTGAACTTGGTGGTGTTACGGGCTCCTCTCTTGGTTGCTCTACTTCATCTTCTTCAACACATGGAAAGAAATTATACTCTTCATCATTTGATCTCCAATTCCATTCTCCTTCTTCATCAAAGATGACATTTCGACTGATGATTGTCTTCTTTGTACCAGGATTGTAGAGCTTGTAGCCTTTGGAGTTAGCGTCATAGCCAATGAAGATGTACTTCTCGCTTTTGTCATTTAGTTTGCTCCTCTTCTCGTCCGGCACATGAGCATGAGCAATACTTCCAAAGACTCTTAGATGAGAAACACCGGGCTTCCTTCCACTCCAAGCTTCTTGTGGTGTTTTCCCCCAAACACTTCTTGTCGTAGATCGATTTGAAATATAAACCGCACACGCAACTGCTTCTGTCCAAAACTCTTTTGGTAATTTCTTACTTTTGAGCATGCTTCTCGCCATTTCAAGAATTGTCTTATTCTTCCTTTATGCTACTCCATTTTGTTGAGGGGATCTTGGCACCGTCAATTGTCTTCGAATACCATTATCTTCACAATACTTCAGAAATTCTTTGGACGTGAATTCTCCTCCACGATCAGATCTCATGGCTTTGATCACAAGGCCACTTTCCTTCTCGACATGGGCTTTAAACTTTTTAAAGTTTTCAAAAACTTCTGATTTCTCCTTTAAAAAGTAAACCCATGTTTTTCTTGAAAAATCATCAATAAAGAGAAGGAAGTAGTTATTTTTACCGAGTGATCTTGGCTGGATCGGACCACACACGTCCGTGTGTATGAGTTCCAGCGGCTTCCGAGCTCTTGTACTTGACTCCTTTGGAAAACCCATTTTGAATTGTTTTCCAAGTAAACACCCTTCACACACTTGATTTGGATGGTTGATGTAAGGCAAACCTCTCACCATTTCTTTCTTCGAAAGTAGCTCTAATCCTCCAAAGTTGAGATGCCCGAATCGAAGATGCCAAAGCCATGACTCCTCTTTGTAGCACATCTTGAGACATTGTGCGATGTCACTTTGAATGTTAAGAACAAACATTCGGTTTCTTGACATCGGCACCTTGGTAATGAGATTGCTTCCTTTGTCTCTTATAGAAAGGTGATTATCTTTTAATCGAATATCATAACCTTTTTCTAAGAGTTGTCCAAGGCTCAAGATATTGGTCTTCATGCTTGGGATATAATAAATATTTGATATAAATTGGTGATCTCCATTCTTCAAACGGATGAGAATATTTCCTTTACCTTTCACCTCCATCTTTGATTCATCTCCTAAGGCCACGTTTCCTTTCACCGATTCATCAAGCTCCACGAACATGCTTCTTCGGTCGCACATGTGATTGCTTGCGCCGCTATCAAGGTACCACTTGTGATTCACTTCTCGTTCATCATTCTTGTAAGCCATCAACAACATATCTCCTTCTTGATTTATTTCTTCAACATAGTTGGCCTTTTCTTCAACTCTTTTGTTATTAGGAGCTTTACATTCGGAAGTATAATGTCCAAACTTCCCACAATTATAGCATTTAATGCTTGACTTATCGTACCTTGATTTGGACTTCCTCTCCCACGACCTCTTGAAGAGTTTTCTCCTCTTTGGTAGGTGTTTTCTTCATATGGTCTCCAATTTTGTCCATTTTGATATCCCCGACCTCGTCCTCGGAATTGGCCACCACCACGTCTTTGTTGGCTTCGACCGCTTTCTTCTTTCGTTTCATCAATCCGCATCTTGAGTACTTGGTTGGCGATATCTTCCTTTTTCTTCTTCTTTTCTTCATATGCTTGTAGGGATCCAAGAAGTTGCTCCATTGTCATATCCTCCAAATCCTTTGTTTCTTCGATCACGGTGACTATATGCTCAAATTTTGGATCCAACGATCTAAGAACCTTCTCCATGATTCTTACTTCGTCTAACTTCTCTTCATTTCTTTTTAGGTTATTAGTAACCGTTAAGACTCTTGAGAAATAGTCGGAGACGAGTTCACCTTCCTTCATTTGCAACGCTTCAAATTCTCTTCTTAGAGTTTGAAGACGTACCTTCTTGACTTGTTCTGCTCCCTTGTAAGAGGTTCGAAGCTTGTCCCACGCTTTTTTGGCCGACTTTGCTCCCGCGACCTTCTCAAACGTGTCTTCATCTAATCCTTGATAAATTAGACAGAGAGCTTTCTTGTCTCTCTTCCTTGAGTCTCTCAAACTATCCTTTTGAGTTTGAGATACACTAGCTTCGTTCTCTGCTTCATCGTAGCCTTTAACGACTATCTCCCACACGTCATGTGCTCCTAGAATCGCCGTCATCCTTAGACTCCAATTGTCGTAGTTTCTCTTTGTAAGCATCGGGACTTGGAAGAGAATGCCGCTACTCGCCATCTTTAGGAACCACTTTGTTGGAAATAAAAACTTTAGGGTGATGGATAAAGTGTTTGAGAAATTTGGGAGAGAATAAAACTTTTAGGAAGTAGAAGGTTTTTTATTATTTAGAAACTTTTGTTGGAACAACTTAGAACAACTTTCTTGTTTGTTCTTGTTCTTGTTCAATTTTACAAATGAGAGGGGTGGAGAGCTATTTATAGCCTCCCAAAGGTCTTTCACAAAAGCTCTAGATTATTCTACTAACCTCCTTACTTCCTAGATATTTTACAAGTCTCTAGAATTCTCTACAACATCTAGATTATTATCTTCTTATCTTAGAACTCTCTAGACTTTCCTAGAACATTTTAAGGAGGTGGAGACTTAGATATTTTCTAGAAAAAACTCTAGAACATGGATCAAGTATTGGGTTTAACATTAGAGTATTGAATCATTAGCCCAATAATTATACTTGATCCAAAATCAAGTTTACTTTTCAACATTTTGTTATTTTTAAATGACATTCATCCAAGAGTATGTGATTGGAATTACCTTGTGCTTTTCAGTCCGACAAGCTAATAATCCATAGACTTTTTGCCTTGTTACAGTTTTGTCGATGATGGCTTTATTATATAGGTTTGAACACTTCTTTATGCTTTGTTTTTCTTAGGTTGATGGTGGAATTGTTCTACCGGATAAAGCTTCTATGTATCCTACTGCCATAGAGGATGCTCATTATAAAGAAGACAAAGTAGAATTTGTATGGGTTTGACATGTCATACATCAGGCGAAGAGCAATTACGGAACCTCTTGTTGACACGGTTTTCATTTGTTATCTATGTCACTATGTGTATTGGTTTATGTTGAATAAGAAAATGAGACGTGGTTTCTTTTTAAATGAACTGCAGTTTTAGTGGATTTATTAAACATGTGTATTGGTTTCATTTTCAAAGTGTCTAGTAAAATCATGAACATTTTTTGCTTGTGGTGTGAGAATAATTCAATTTGACATTCCACATTCATACGCAATCGACCAATTTGGCGGCTCAATGGATTAAAATTTGGATGAAAATTTTGATCAAAGCTTGATGAACCATTCATTTCCGTTTATGATTTCAAATTCTATATTTTAAATGTTTTTGTTTCATGTATGCTTGAAATTTCAAATTATATTGAATCTACTATGTTATCAATTTGGAGAAAATAAACTTTACTTTAAAAAAATACAAATTCATAAAAAAAAAAATTTAAACCCCCTCTATATTTACTACCTACAAACACACAAAAAACAACAAAAAAATAAGTTGGGGTAATATGTTAATCCCAATACACTATATAATATAAAATTCACATATTACCCACGAGTTAATATTCACATAGAAAAACTGAAATGCAATCTTGAATGATACTATTATACAAGAGCCAATCTATTAATTTGTGAGTTAGATGTGCATGTTTTTTTTTTGTTTTTTTTTTCAAATGTTCAGTAAACACAATTGTAACTGGAAAGTAGCGTAGTTGAGTATTATTTATGAGATTTAGTAATAGCATAAATCACTAGATTGCATGTCACACATATAAACTCAGAATTAGTAACCATGTCTTACTAAACATTACAACTAGTTTTCCATAGTGACTAACCCATTAGCTAGCTAGGGAAGCCACCAAGAATTAAATGAGTTGAAAATTTTCAAATTTCAAAAGATTTTTAAGAAAATATACCAATTAAAAAATTGATAGATCCATGGCGGTTTCAAGCTCTTCATATGATCTCACTCGCGGCCAGGGCCGGCCCTGAGTTTCAATGAGCCGCAAGCTAAATAAAAAATAGGCCGATTTGACCACTAACCTAAAGAAATTTTTAGGATTTGAGGGCCGTTTTGTTATAATAAATATGCGGATCGATATGAAGACCGCAAGCATGAGCTTTGCCCGCTTGCCCTCAGGGCCGGCCCTGGTCGCGGCGTATTCGTAACGCGATCGACGAATGTTCTCTCGCCGTTTCTTCAACAAATATCCACAGACGCCGACCATACTCGCCGCTGCAATAGCCGCAACCGTGATTCCCGCCTTACTTCCGCCTCCTCCGGCGGACCTTTCCCTTTCCCTTCCGGTAACGTCACCTGCTTCCGGCAATTGAGACGGAGACGGAGACGGAGATGGAGACATTTCGGTTTCTGATTGCGGCGGAGACGAATTCTGAATCGGAGACGGAGCCGGTGAAACTTCTCCGGTTAAAAATTTCACCGTATACGGTTCTCACCATTATCAGAGCTACAATTATGAAACCGAGCTTTATCATTATAGCTTCTCTCTGTTTCTTTTCTCTCAAGAAGAAGGAAAAGAAGAAGAGATGGAGAATATATATAGGGTACGAGTAACGAATTGGATTCTGCCACGTCAGGGGTGTATGGAAACCAGATACGGTAGAATCCAGCAGATCAGGAAGTCATTTCATTTTCCACTTTAAAGGTTTGTTTGAGTGAGACTGAGAGAATTGCTTTGGTACGTAATGTCAAAGCCTAACTAACGGTCAATGCTTTGGAGATTTTGTACATTTTAAGTATTGGATTTTCTATTTTTATAATCAACATAAATGTTGTCTATCAATGGAATTTCTCTGAATATTTTATAGGCAAGTATAAAAGTATAGAAGCAAATGAAAATGAAGAAATATATAAAAGTGTCAATTATCAGATTTATAAGGCAAGTAATTTGATTCGTACGTAACGAAGCAAAAGTTATTTTTTTGTTCCTTTTAATGGTTGACTTTTAACTAATTTTATAAGGTTTGACAACTCCACAATAGATGCAATGTAAATTTAAATTAGTGTCCTTTTCGTTGTGGTAATTTTCGTATGATTGCCACTTTTAACATGTCACTTTATAAATATGCCACTGTTGGATTATTTTTTTACCAACATGCCACTTATAAATCCGTTTAAAAACTTTTTATCTCAAAATTCTTAATTTTTAAAAATATTTTTATCTCTAATAAACCTTAAATCCAATAAACAAAACCCTAATATAACATAGTTAATCCAAATATAAATGATTTAAAATTTTGGTAAAAGTGATAGTGGCATTTTGCATGTCAAGAGTGACATTTCTTGAAATTTCTCATCATGATGTAATCTTTCCAATGTATTACTCTCTCCGTTTCAAAATAGTTGTCATTCTAGGTTGTTTCACACATACTAAGAAAACATATTCAAAATTCTATTATACCTTTAAAAATGAAGTTGACCCTTAGTATTTTTCATAAGATTTGAGGTTAAATTTGGTATTTTAAACCAAAATTTACATTGGAAACTGAAAACGACAACTAATTTGAAACAAAAAATTAATCTTAGAACGACAACTATTTTGAAACGGAGGGAGTATTATGTTCTCCTTGTTTTTTTATTATTTTTGACAAAGAAACATTAGCAAAATTGTAGTTCCTAACTCTTCATTATATATGATATAAACATTTTTAGCAAAAAAAAAAAATTAGTGATAAAAATTTCATGAATTAGGAAATAAAATTTAGTGAAATTTAATAAAATACCTTATCTAAGATATCCCCAATATTAAATGCAAAATCAAGTTGGGCCTGTTTATACTAATGGGGCTGTAACATTCTCATTAAGACTCGAAAGCCTCATGAAATCTTCTTCCCTCGCTTCTTCCACCCTGATACAATTTACCAGCGATCGGAAAAACCGAACGATGAACAATCCGGCAGGGAAGCTCGTGACTTCCAGATCGGAGCTTAACATCGAAGATTACCTTCTCTCTGATTCCTCCATCAATCAACCTCACGGCAAGCTCCGCCTGTATGATATTTCAGAAATTTTCGAATTCGATTCAATCACCTGATTAAATCTCATCTTTTCCGATCTAATTTCAGGCGTGATTTGCTCGATATATCCCCAACTCTCACTGAAGCTGCTGGTGCTATTGTTGATGTAAGATTATTTCGATCAAGTTTGGGATAAAATTTTGTATTTTTTTTTATCTTTGTGTGATTTTGATGCAGGACTCGTTCACAAGATGTTTCAAATCGAATCCACCAGAACCTTGGAACTGGAACATTTACTTATTTCCATTATGGTGTTTAGGAGTTGTGGTTAGATACTGCATTCTCTTTCCCTTGAGGTATGTATGGGTAATTCTAGTATGTATGTATGGAGTATTGGGTTCTTGTTCATAGCACAAAGTTAACATTTTTCATTCCGTGTGTGTGGACTTGAGCAGCTCATTGTTTGTAAACCTGTAGGTGCTTCACTTTAGCTTTTGGGTGGTTTATTTTCCTTTCGTCGTTTATTCCTATACATTCGCTGCTCAAAGGTCACGATAGGTTGAGGAAACAGATAGAGGTGGGTTGGATTCTCTGTTCCTCGTTTGTCTTCTATGATTCGGGAAGATTTTTTGTGCAACTACTGATATCTTGATGCTGAACTTTGTACTGTCTTTTATTGGATGACTAGAGGGTCTTGGTGGAAATGATATGCAGCTTTTTTGTCGCCTCGTGGACTGGAGTTGTCAGATATCACGGGCCACGGCCTAGCATCCGTCCTAAGCAGGTCGTGTTTCTTTTTGGTCTCAGCTTTGTATCTCCTTGAAAAACTTGTATGCCTATGCTTATATTATTATTGGTGTTAAACAGGTTTATGTTGCCAACCATACTTCAATGATTGATTTCATCATATTGGAGCAAATGACGGCATTTGCTGTTATAATGCAGAAGCATCCTGGTTGGGTTGGTAAGTCTCAGGATGCTTATGACCTTTATAATTGCTCAGTTTTTAATAAGCTTTTGATTGATTAAGATAGGTTTACCTTTTGCGGATTATTGTGATTGCCATGATTCACATTTTGTTGTTTAAATGTGAAGGGCTTCTGCAAAGCACAATTTTAGAGAGTGTAGGATGTATCTGGTTCAATCGTTCTGAGGCAAAGGATCGTGAAATTGTAGCGAAAAAGTATGCATGATTCTTATCCCCTCTAAGTGTCATTATGTTGTCTACTCATATTGATCATGGGAACATGAATCACATAATCCAGGTTAAGGGACCATGTCCAAGGAGCTGACAATAATCCTCTTCTCATATTTCCCGAGGGGACATGTGTAAATAATAATTATACAGTGATGTTTAAGAAGGTAACTTTAGTGTGATTTTCCCTCTTACTCTATATAATTGTTTCTGATTCGCTTCATGGCAACTTTCAGGGTGCTTTTGAATTGGACTGCACCGTTTGTCCAATTGCAATCAAATACAACAAGATTTTTGTTGACGCCTTCTGGAACAGCAGAAAGTAAGGGTGTTTTCTTTAAGATTTTCATATCAGTCTGGACAGAGAATTTTAGGGTGTAACTAGCTACATGACTAGAGTTTTACTTCATATATTGCATAGTTGCAATTGAAACAAGTTTTCTTCTGGTACATTACTTTGTCTTGGTAACAAAAGGTCTTGCATGGTTTATGCAGTCAATCATTCACTATGCACTTGCTGCAACTGATGACATCATGGGCTGTTGTGTGTGAAGTGTGGTACTTGGAACCTCAAACTATAAGGCCTGGTGAAACAGCGATTGAGTTTGCAGAGAGGTAAAACATTCTTCTCTGAGAAGGCATATACCAAGAAGCTTTTTGTAGCTGGTCTAACATTTATGAGATCCACTTTATTTACTTCTCACAGGGTTAGAGACATGATATCTCTTCGAGCGGGACTTAAAAAGGTCCCTTGGGATGGATACTTGAAGTATTCAAGACCAAGCTCCAAGCATAGTGAACGCAAGTATGTTCTTTTTAAGAATTTTCAGTAGCATTGTTATCTATTAGCTGATTAGGTCAAAGTCATATTATGTCTGAGTTTATATGTGTTGGCTTTATGATGGTATACAAAGCCGACACTTTCTGTTTATCCAAACATGGGAACTTGCATAAATTTTAGGGCTTAATTGTACTGATCTATACCAAGTGTATGAGATTCACAAGATTTGATGTTGAATTGTCTTTCTTTTGAATTCACAGGCAACAGAGTTTCGCAGAGTCGATCCTGGCTAGATTGGAAGAGAAGTGAATGTAAAGATCAAGTTATATTTTCATTTTTACATATGAGATAAAATAAACTCATGCTTTATGTGCTTTAGATCTCTGTGTTTCTCAGTACAATACATTTTGTTGAATCTCTCAATAGACAAAACTCACTTTTGCTAATCAACTTTGCAACGAAGAGAGAAACTTTAAACTTGATGCAAGATTTTATTAATTTGATTTGTGTTTTACTTATTTCAGTATCACACTACAATTCTTCTATAAGGAAATTGTCTTTCTCAAACTAAAATTACTCATCTCCATCTTTCTCTAGTCCCAAACTCATAATTAAATAATTCCGATGATACAGTTTAACTTTAGGAGACATATATAACTGCTCGGATCACAATTCGTCCTTCGAATCACTTTCGCTCTCGGGCTTTGCTTTGGTCTCAATACTTTCTGCTTTTGGTGTGGACTCTACAGTTTTAGGAATTTCCGTTGATGCAGGTTTCTCCAGCTTGAACGGGATTGTTGCATGTTTCCTTAAGAACTTATAAAATGCAACCACAGTGCGGTCTGCATCTACCGTTATCTGATCCACACATAACAAAAGAAGTCAGTTCTCGGTTTTTAGAGGATATCTACCAAGACAAAACCGTTGCAGCCACGAGAAGCAGAACTTACCGGCTCTGAAGTCTTGTTGCCTGCAGGGAAGAAGAGAATTGTTGGGAATCCTTCGGCCTGCAAAGACGGGGAAAAATCAAACTCTGGAGGCTTTGAACATAGAAGAAGGCTTTAATGCATTTCATTAGCTTTGATTACCTTTGCCTTGGGATGTTCGTTGGTTGTTCCATCCATCTTAGCTATGACAAGTGAATCAATTTTTTGTAAATGTTTGGCTAGCTTGTTATACATTGGCTCAAGAGCTTGACAATGGCCACACCATGGTGCGTAGACCTGAGTTTTGGTTTTCAAAACAAAGTATTCATGTGATGAGAAGACGTGAATCCATATCGGTTAATCAATGGACTATGATACAATAGTACCTCGAGAAGAACATCCTTGGACTCGTCCAGAACAATTTCATCAAAGTTATCTCCGACAACTATTTTCACATCTGCATCGTTCTGTAGCCACCGAACCGGTGTAAGATGGAAAGAGGAGACAATTTAAAAACGAGAATGAATGATAAGACAGAGACAGCTTTACTTTTTCAGGAATGGGGTCTGACTTAAAGAAAGGCTTTAGCTTGTCGCTCAAGAATTCTTCCCCGAATGTCTGCAAGAGATTTAGAGGTTCAAACAAACTTTACCGTGTTACAAGTAAAAGAAACTTCAAACCAGTACCTTAATTTTGTCTGACTTGATTTCACCATCGAAGAAGTGCTTTTTAGGATCTTCATTTCCGGTGTAGGCAATAAGCTAGACACAGACCAACAATCGAAGGGCATTTAGCATATGCTTACCAAAAAGATCTAGGTCTCAAGATCTAATAAATGTTCAACTCTTTCAAAACCAGAACACAGAAAAATAAATGAATTACTTTAGGACCATTTTCAGATACACCGAAGTATTCAGCGACTGGCTTTCCATAATCCTCATTATCCAGGTCCACAGATACAAAAATGAGCTGTAGCAGAAACAAAAGCTTTTTAGAAGTAGCCTAACCAAGATAATATATATTTGTCTTGATGCCAAACAAAGCATATTAAACAAATTATTTCACTACCTTTCCTTTAAATGATTTCGCTGCTTCTTGAAACTCGGGAAGAACCTTTTCGGAGTCCTTTTTGGTTGCAAACAACAACAACTGCAAAGAGAAGATAATATTTCCACGTAAGTAAACCGACCTAAACCATCGTCGAAGCCCACTAGATAACATTGACACACCTGCTTCTTGATTGCACTCTCAAAAATTTCCGGAGCACTCTCTCTGGTGAAAACAGAGACCAAAGGAAGCTTATTGGCAGCCACAAAACTAACAAGAGCAGACTTAACAAACTCCCCATCTGCCGATTAAACAAACACGCACATAAATAAGTAAATCCCAAGAACAAGATGTCTGAATCAAAGGCATAACAAAGATTTACCAAAATGGCTAATCTTCTCCTCTTCGCGCTTAACTAAGACCAAAGCAGGCCGTTTAACCTCCGGATCGACGTGAAACAACTTGGCAACATCGGGGTTCACTGTTTGATAGAAGTTCACATCGTCTTCAGCTTTCGAAGCAGCCGCAAGTTGGTCATGCTCAACACCCTGTGAATTTCGCATAATGTAACAAAGTGTGTTACTTTGAATAACGAACAACAACGATTCACAAAAGACTATAATACCAAGTGGATCAAAGAAACCATACCACCAAAGAATTCAAGTAACCCAAGACGACTTTGTTCCCAGAAGTCAACACTTTCTCAGCATCATCTAATGTGGTTAAATTATACACACCAGGGCCTATCTTCTTCTTCACCCATGTCACAATCGTTTCTCTAAAATCATATAAAACCCTAATCAGATCAAATCCACACCAAATTTTGTGAAATGTCATTCCAAAATTGATTACGAGATTCACTTACTTAGTCCTTCCTCCAGTGTAAGGCTTATGCTCACCATCTACAAAGAAAAGTATAGTCGGAAAACCCTGAACATTATGCTCTTGAGCTAACTCATTCTCCTCCGTCGCATCGATTTTAGCCAAAACGACACCGTTTTCCTTAAGCTCCGTCGCGGCTGCAGCATACTCAGGAGCAAGAGACTGACAATGACCACACCACGGCGCGTAAAACTCAACCATAACGTATTGATTATTCTCAATCACATCGGTGAAGTTACGCTCCTTAATAAACACCACGTCTTTCTCGTCGATCTCAGGCACCGGTAACGGATCGGAATCTGGATTACCTAGATCGGAGAGATCTTCTCCTTCTTCTTCGTCGTCTTCGTACATCTCGTTATCTTCGTCTTCTTCTCCTCCTTGGAATTCGTCAGGTACGGGAGATGTAAGTGACTCACCGTGACCGGGACCGTCTTCTTCTTTGAGATCTTCGAGGAAACTGAGATCCTCATCGTCGACGTCGGAGGAAGAGGCGGAGAAAGAAGGAGATACGGCGGAGAAGATGAGAAGTGCGGTGAGCGAGAAGAGGAGGAAAACGCGAAACGCCATTTTAGTGTGACTGTGAAATTGGGAAGCTCTCTTTGAGATGTTGTTGAGATCTAACAAACTCGTTTCTTTTTCTACATATATTTGTACTAGTTTACGACGTCGTTTTGTTAAATTATTCCCAGACAATTTAATTTCTTTGACTACAATACGACCAAATTTACTACTATTGTAGTAGTAGTAACAGAAATAATTAAGCCGAATCAAACCAATAGGCAAAAACAAATCAATATTTAAATAAATTATTGGTGTTATTATTATAAAATCCAAAATAAATAGATCTGAAACTGTTTTTTAGTGTACAATCCAAACCGAATAAACCAAAATTTATGTACTGTATAATCATTTTATATATGTATATATATAATTCCATTTTTTGTATTCATTTACATTTTTTTTTAGCTATTTAATTCTGACTATTAATCATGGTTTTTCTAATATCTATATAACTCAAAGGTAAGGATTAGTGTTGACTTGATTTTGATTATAACAAATAATGAATATTTGAGACAGAGGAACTTATAATTTAGCTGATTCATTCATAACGTAACAACTTTACAAAACAATAAAGATTTCTTATGTAACTCCATTACTGCTCTTCTTTGATCCATTGTACCATCCTAAAGAATTAAAACCAATAGCAACTGACAAGATATAGGAAAAACAAAAACAAAAAACCAAGAAACTAATAAGCTAGTTTTAAGTTTTTTTATAATTTAGATTTAGCATCGGATATTTGGTTTTCGCAGAAACACTAGCAAGCTACTCGTTTGATGATTCAAGCAGCAGACTGAATCACAATCGTGCGGGTTATATTAGCACGTCGTTTCTTGATCACAAAGTACATTCCCATTAAGAAAAATGTTGCCAAAGAAACGCCTATCACGATGCCAATGGTTTCTCCTCCTCCTCCGACATCTCTGCCTCTCTCACTTATGTGTTCGTCAGATGAAAGTTTACTTCCTTGTGTATCGGCTTCTACATTTTTAGATGTTTTTGAAGGTGTAGGTGAAAGTGATGATGGCGAAGAAGGCGAGTTTTTTGGTGGATTAGTGTGAGTGAGTGATGATTTTGGGTGAAAGAAATCGTAAGCTTCTGGAGAAAAAGTAGATGGGTTTGAATATGATGGACCATGAACAGGTCTACTTCCTGCATTGGACACACATAGAAGCAAAGACAAGAATGAGAAGAATAATAGCAAAGAGTGAGTTAGGTATGTCATGTTGTTTTTTGTTCTCGCTATGACCTTTGTTAATGTTTGAATTTGTTTAGTTTGTGTGTGTGTCTTTAAGTTTTATAGGATTGCTTTTAAAGGAGATTGTTGTTGCTTGAAGTGCAAATTTGTATGATTGTCTAATAGCAAAAGGAAAAACAAAAAGTGTATTTTTGAATGAGTGAAGAAGAGAAGTCATGCAATTTTTGTTTGTTTCAACCTTATATATTGTAACTGTCCTCTAAAACAAAGTGTTGATGGATGAACACTTTAACAAAAAAACTAAGTTGTAATTTCGTGGTTTTACCCTTTGTATTCACATCATTTTTTCGATATATGGATCAATGGTTTTTAAATATTTTAGGGTCATAAGATGTGTTCCTCTTCTTATTTCTTTTTTTTTGGGTTAAGATTGGTGACAAAGAATGCATGAAGAGTTTGTTAGCTTGAAGGAACCGCAATGAAAAATTAAACAAGGAAAAGTATTTTCAAATCGGGTCCACAATTTGGGCTTGCATTGTTACTATTTTCCAATTTCTCTTCTTTTTTCATCTTTATATATTTTGGTTTTTGTTTATCTTGTTAAGAGAATTTATGTCAAGACGATAGAATTACATTAAATCAAGTCAGAAGCATTTCCTCGGATTCGATTCTCATTTGAATTTTTTTTTTTTTCTGTTTGATCAGACGAAATTGCATCATACGTTCAAGTGAACGGCTAGACAATGGCTACATACTACATTAATCGAGTTTGTGTTAGAATTACCCCTAAGTTAAAACTCTCTTGAACTTTATGATCTCATCATCATATCATTGTAATTGTTCCCTTTGCATTTAAATTGAAAGCCTTTTATCAAAAAAAAAAAAAACAAAATTTGTAAGAAATGTTTCATAAATTTCATAAATTTGGCACGGTTTAATTCACGTTTGATATGTTTCATAATCTTAAAGACTCTAATTAAACCGAACTAAACCCAAATCTGGTTTTTTCTTGTTTTTTTTTTCTTTTTTTTTTTTTTTCTTTTCATGGTTTATATTAACACTAATATGGTGTTAGAAATGGAACAAAAAGCTATTAAATTTTTTTATATATATATAATTCAGGGAATCCCAGACCTATTGGAGAATTCAGATAGACTTTCTCTCCGGATATTCAAATGGGCTGAAAACAAATATTCATAACCGTGTGGCCAAAAGCTATTAAACTTGTCATGAGTTATCTTCTTCTTTCTCGTATATTCTTGTACATCATATTCATACGTGACATCTGTTGATTCTCAAGAGATATATTATCAAGCAGAAAAATTAACGTTAACTCTACGAAAAGCTAAAAGCGAAGAAATCGAGAGTGCATCTTTAAGCAACATTAATTTAAAACCACATTTACACGAATGGGAAATTCCATGAATTTTTTTTTAAAAAGAACAAACATACATATAAATAAAGATACAGGTAATTTCCCATTAATACAATGAGAGCATATACATTAAGAAACAATGTGGGTGTGTCTCATAATATAAAATTATTAAAATTTGAGTAAAAGGAAGAAAGATAGTGTTTTTTGTTGAAATAGTGTGGTGTATTGAAATATAAAATTAATAAAAGTTGAGTAAAGAGAGGAGATAGTGGGTTTAGTTGGAGAAATTGTGTTTTGGGGAAAACATAAGAGAGAGATAATTGGGGTGTGTTTAAATATAAAATTAATAAAAGTTGAGTAAAAAGATGAAAGAGAAGGTATAAAGTTGAGTAAAAAAATGAAAAAAGAAGGTATAAAGTTGAGTAAAAAGAAGAGAGAATTTGTGTTTAATATTTTTATATTGTGAGACATTGGTAAAATGTCTTCAATGGTGATGGCCTGATAGTGACATTTGTGGTTCAATCATCATTTGATTAAAGCTTTATAACTTATGACATAATTAAAAATTAAGCAGTGCTCCTTAGGGCATCACCATTGGAGACATTTTACCAATGTCTCACAATATAAAAATATTAAAAACACATTCTCTCTTCTTTTTACTCAACTTTATACCTTCTTTTTCATTTTTTTACTCAACTTTATACCTTCTCTTTCATCCTTTTACTCAACTTTTATTAATTTTATATTTAAACACACCCCAATTATCTCTCTCTTATGTCTTCCCCAAGACACAATCTTTCCAACTAAACCCACTATCTCCTCTCTTTACTCAATTTTTATTAATTTTATATTTCAATACACCACACTATTTCAACAAAAAATACTCTCTTTCTTCCTTTTACTCAAATTTTTATAATTTTATATTATGAGACACACCCACATTGTCTCCTATGTACATGCTCTAAAGAAGCCAAGAGCTTTAATCGCAGCCGCTCTTAAAATAAACTGATGGTATAACGCAGCCGCTGCTGCTCCAATCATCGGTCCCACCCAAAATATCCACTGTTCAAGTATATATAAAAAATGTAAGTAAACATCATATCATATTGTAAATTTTAGTGAAAAATATGTATGTATATGAAAATAATGACGTACTTGGTCGTCCCAAGCCTTGTCCTTGTTGTAAATAACGGCGGCTCCGAAGCTACGAGCCGGGTTGATTCCGGTTCCGGTGATGGGAATGGTGGCTAAGTGAACCATGAAGACGGCAAAACCAATGGGAAGTGGTGCCAAAACTGGAACGTGAGAGTCACGTGCATTTCGTTTGGGATCGGTGGCCGAGAAGACGGTGTAGACAAGGACAAATGTTCCGATGATCTCGGCACCAAGTCCGGTACCTTTGTTATAGCCGTCGGCTAGCTCGTTGGCTCCACCTCCATATATAATAGTATTCCAAAGTTGAAGTTAATAATACAGTATAATTATTTTAATTAGACCCATGAACCAGGAAAACAATTTTAAATTAAACCCATAAATTTATCATTAATATAAGGAATTTCGAGACGTGGAACCTGTCGTAGTAAGAACTTTGGAATGCTTTGACCAAACCGCAGCCGCAAATGGCACCAAGACACTGAGCCACTATGTATAACACTGTTCGCACCAATGACACTTTACGAGCAAGGAACAGTCCCACGGTCACAGCCGGATTTATATGACCACCATCAAATAAATTAAACTCCGGGTCAATCAACTAAATACAAAGGTGTATTTTAAATTATAAATTTAGAGAAGCCAACTGAACAAACAATATATCATATAAATCGAATTGACTCTGGTTTGTAGCAATAACCCAAAACTGAATCCGAACTAAATCGGAAAATAAAATAAAAATAAGACATGTAGCTTAGTGGTTCGTTTGTCACTGTGCGGATTTAAATACGGTATGTTGCATTGCATGTTGTTAGGAAAAAAAAAACTAAATCGTACCATTTTAATGAAAATTATAAATATAGTACCAAATATTTCTAAACTTTTAAATATTGTTTTTTTTTTTTTTTGAAAAATACTTTTAAATATTGTTAACGTGAAAAAAAATCTAAGTACCGTGGCTCGAACGTTTTCTTTATACTTACCGGAGATACCGGCGGTACAATAAACAAGAACAAAGATCATTCCACCGAAAGCCCACGCAATTCCCAATATCCCTACTCCACCGCAATCTCCTCCTCCCGTGGCTGCGTCGGTCTGAGCTTTGTACCCGATTACGGTCAGGATTGAGATATAAAGGAACAAAAGTGTGGCCACAAACTCAGCTATGACCGCTCTGTACAGAGACCACTTCCAAAGCTCCTCCATGTCGAAGAATGGTGCCGGAGGCGGATCTTGGTAGCCTCTCGCCGCCATTGCTCCGCCTTCTTGCACCTCTAAGTCCTTTGCCATGTCGCAAAGATGATGAGAAAAGTGAGAGAAAGATATGAGTTTTGATGAGATTTGTAGCTCTTTGGGTTTATGTGTATTTATATATATACACATAGACTGTGTTAAGGTTTGGTATAAGTACATTATAAGATAATTATGTGGACAGTTAATTAAAATTATTTTATTGGGAATAATTATGAAATAATCTTTGTATAATTTGTATGCCTCAAATGAGCTGGTGGTATTATGAGGAACATCTCAAATTTGCTATTATGTTTTGTCAATGTTATCAAGGAATGATTTGCATATTATGATTTTACTTTCTAAGAAAAATGGCATGTTTTTGTATGACTTGTACTATTTGTTTTTTAAAACAATATGCAGTATGTGGGTTTGAATTCGGATGATACGCTATGATCCAAGTTATTAGGCTACATGTTCTAGTTGTTCAACTAATACAATCGCTTTTAAAAAGTTAGGATTATCTTATTGCTAATAACTATGAGTTAACACTACTACTCTCAACACATAGGAACATCATGTCAAAATTTTCAGTATTCAGGGCATATAAGCAGTGTAAATGCAGTTTGAAAGAACTATTAAACTATAACCATTTGGTTTCCTTCTTTTTTTCTGAGAAAAACCATTTGGTTTTTTTTTTTTTTTTTGAAAAATAACCATTTGGTTTTTTTACCCGACTCAATAACAATACATATGTAATACGGTTAATCAGTTATTAATCTTGATAATCTATACTCGAGATAGCATATGTAAGCAATCTTTAACTCATCAACTCATCCTCAAATGTATTTTGGAGGTATTATTATCGCAAAAAAAAAAATATTCAAAATCAGAGATTATAATGATCACAATTTATTTAAACTTCTAAATTCATCAAAAATAAAGTCTATAGCGTAACGGAAATATAGTTCTTGTAAAAAGCAAAAATACACTGCAATGTAAAGCAAAATAGCCAATCCTCTGTTTCCAGAGTCTCCACTAATCTAGGTCGAGTAAGATGTTTCTTCAGTTCAACATTTTGTATCTAATCGTATATTTTCCGAATAACATAACTAAGGTCACTAATAGAAAAAAAGAAACATAATTAAGGGTCAGAGCTGTCTTAAATTTGTATGATTAGTGGAAGATAAACTTGTTTTTAAGCCGTCCAACCAACCCTCGATTTAGACATTTTTGTGTGATTGTAATAATTGAATTGGACCATATATTTAATATAATTGTTGCAACGTCAAATTTCATTTCCTTATTATTTTTCTTTATCCAGTTTTCAATTTTCTGTTATAACTAGTTCAAAATGTACGATTAAATGAAAGGTATCTCAAAATATTTGAAATGGTTAAACAAGATGATAACATGATACTAATCCATAACTTTTATTATACTATTAAATTACACACATATATATATATATATATCTTGTAAAATAAATGGTTTTTGTAAAATATAAACAAAAATAATACGCAGCCCAACTAAGATGATGACTTAGATATGTATGGATAATAACCTCAAAAATAATTAAAGAAATATTTATGTATCAACTTAATTTATTCTTAAAAATATTTAGGTACGAGTCGATATCATACCAACGTTGTCACGATTTAAATTTTCAAGTTATATTAATCATAACGGGGATAGAGCTAGTTTAGGAGGAAATAGGAATCTTGTAAAGGTCATGTAAAGTCTCAATACAATCACACCAAATTAGGAGGAAATAGGAATCTTGTAAAGCTCATGTAACTAATTAGCATATGAAGAAAGATGCCCTTTTTGGGAATTCCATTTTAGCGTGCAAGAATTTTCTGCAATGAATGTTTTGTTCAGTGAACAAGCAAAGTCTCAATCCCACCCACATTAAAAAGTTCTATAAAAGTATACAATTTTCATGTAAATTTTTTATGAGAAAATAATAAAGTTATTATGTATTGGAAAGCCCACGGATTTTTCAGAGGTTTGTAATATCATAACTTGCTAAGACTTTTGATTTCACTACTGAATATGGTTTACAATTCGGATTTTTACTAAGTTGAAAAGAAATTAGTCTAAGTTTAACACTAGACAAAGTCTTCGAAATATAACTAGAGCTAGTAAATTTTATGTTTCGTTAAGTTTTATGTTTTTCATATGTAAGGATACAAAAACTTGGATTTAACTCAATAACCATCAAAAAAATTAAAACTAATAAACTAACTAAAATACCTAAATCTAAGGGTGGTGATTTGGCTACATATACCCATTTTGGTTAGTTTATAGATTATAGTTTTTTTTATTGTTATTCATGCTAATTTCCCTTGTACAAATTGATTATATTTCTAGTTTGAAATAGTTCGGAGTTCGACGGTTTATTTGAAGAGAATTGATTTAGTTAGTAATAATCCATCATATGTAGTTATAAAGTTGATATATCTACAAAATGGTTGAGCAAGAGAATTCTGATCTCTAATTTGATAGAAAGAATTGTCAACTATATAGAAAAATACAAGTGACAATAATTAAAAATAGAAAATGAATATAACGAGGCGATGATAAGAATGAGATACATGACATGCAAAATCCGAACAACCTACGTTGAAGCTGCTATTATATGTTTTCTTTGCCAGGCGAATTCTTCTGTACACGTAACATTATGCCCCATTCCTAATCATTCCAATTATTCAATTAATCTTGGACTTACATGATTGATGCATGCATTTTATTATATATCTAATTAGTAATTACACACACACACACACACACACACACACACACACACATATATATATATATATATATATATTTAGTGTATGTGTGAGACCACAAATACATATATACATTCATGAGTGTTGTACATGTGACCATGCTTGTGCATTTTGGTTTAGAGTTTGATAGCATGATGATGAAAAAGTTTCAGAGTATGTGTCTTTAACTAATTTCATGCTATCAACAAAAGATAGGAAACATTCTTTATAAAGTAGTATACCTGAGATAATGGTAATAAATTTGTTGGAGGAAAGAGAGAGCACAAGACAGTTGAATTGTGGCCATGGGGTGATGATGCAAATCATGCCATGACTAATCGCTTTTTTTTGGCAACCATACCAAGATTATGAACGTTTCTAGTTTTTGTGATAGATTTTGGTGTCTGTTTTTGAAAAGTGTTAATTTGCTAGATAACACAAAAAAAAATTATAATTAACCATCTAACCAATTTGGTCCTATGTGGCAAGATCTTGACCATTAGATTTAGGGTAATTGGTTAGATGGTTAATTATAATTTTTTTTTGTGTTAAGTAGCAAATAAATCCTTTTGAAAAATTCATCTCAATGTATTTGAGCTTTTGAGTTTTGATACCAATATCTAAAAAAAAAGGAAAAGCCAAAACCCAACTTTATTGGATTTCTTCCTCAAGTTTTTTACAGAAACTTTTTATATAATTTTTTTTGTATTGTTCACATAACATAATCATTCATCAAATTAAGCCTTACACTCCTTTTTGCTGACAACATATTCGCTTTTTTATACTTAAATTTATATATCGCCACAAATGTTCTTGAAATTTGATAATGGACTACATAATAATTGAACTACCATTTGAAGCATTATATAAGTCTGGTGCTACTAATCGTTTGGGGACCATTGGCCAAACAATTTATATACATTTCACAATAAGAATGTAACAAGTAAACAGCCACAATGTATTGAAATGTTATAGTGAGACCAAAATCTAAACACAACGCAACAATCCTTAGCCAAAACTTGGTTTAACATTACCTACAACATTGATCCGTTCGAATCTTTCGACTTTTACACATCCCCAACAAGATTCATGATCAAGCAGGCTTAAGATCTAACATTATCAAGTGGACAAAAACGACAGTTGAACAATAAACCAACCCATCATATTGCTAGACTTAGATTTGGCAATGCCTAGTGTTACCAACTTATCAGTACCAAGAATGCTCACCAAGTTCATTATACCACTCAACTATTTACCACATAATCTATCATGATACAAATCCTTTGATGAATGCAACATAAATCTTTATCATCCTGAATCTTTAGATACTCAAAACCAAGTTGATAGATTATAGAAAATGAAACATTTCTAATTCAATCCCAAGAAAGGATTTTCAAAATGTGCCAATCCAAGAAACTCTCAATATCCAAAATCATAGTATACTAATAAAACCCAAATCCTCAAAATCAAATATTTAAAAACAGATAATGAGCTTAAAAAGTAATTAAACCTTTCACTCGTTAGGAACATCAATGTCACCATTAACAATCTCTTCCTGCAAATCCTTCGGGTCTCTACCATCAACAGTACAACCAACGGAGACGCAAGTTCCCAAAATCTCCCTCACCGTTCCGCTCAATTCCTTCGCAATCGATCTCGGACGCATAATTTTCGCGATCTCGATAACATCATCAAACGAGATGTTCCCGTTGTGTTTGATGTTCTTCACTTTTTTCCGATCTCGTTCAGGTTCCTTTAGCGCTTTGATAACCAGAGCCGCCGCGGAAGGAACGACGGTGACTTTAGCTTGACGATTCTGGACGGTGAGTTTCACGGTGACTCTTAAGCCTTTCCATTCTTTCGCCGTCTCTTTGGCGATGTCTTCTCCGATCTTCTTCGGTGCGAGACCGAGTGGACCGATCTTTGGGGCGAGTGAACTCGCTGCTCCGACTTCGCCTCCGGTGACTCGGACGTAGACGTCGACGATCTGAGACGGGTCCAATTTCGGCGGCATTTTCGTCTTCCTCACTCACCTAGGGTTTCGTCTTCTTCTTCACTTATAAAGTGAGTAATTAGGGCTTTTAGCGAGAATGACGATTTTACCCCTGATAAGGGTCTTAACCGAGTGACATTGGTTAAGTACTAAATACCTCACCACATTTTAAAAGTAAAAGACAAACCAGAATTGGTTCATTTCTATTTTCGGTTCGGCTGAATGATCTAGATGTCTATGGGTTTTTTAGCCTATACTCCAACTCTTTTGGATTATGTTTTATTAAAAAAATAAGGCCCCGAAGTATGAAAAGCCCAATATTTTGGCTTATACTCGAACTCTGCTATGTTTTTGCATTTACTAGTGCATGAATTTTTCAATGTCACATTGAATCTTTTCTAAGATTATGTACATGTAAGCTAACTGTGGAATTGATTCATGACTTTTTTTTTTCACTTGTTAGTTGAAAGCACTTGCAAACCATCTTGGCAATCAGTTGCTTGGGGGTTCGAGGGTCCTAAGAGATGAAAGGGGGCAAGGTGATATTACACAATAGGAGATGCTTTCCTAAACAGACAAGCTTTGATGAAGCTAAGCTCTTAGTTGTGTTATGGGCTGTGAAAAGCATGGATTTTCACAAAGTGAACATGGTGATCTTTGCAATGCAATTTGGGGATTTGGTTGGATGTGTCTCAAGACCAAAAGTGTGGCTTTCCTTTAGTTTTGAATCAGGTGAGACTTTAAAAGCTTTGGAATCGATTGGTGAATGGAAAAAAAAAATTGGAGAAAAAAAAAAGCTAATATATAGAGTAGCATTTCTCATTTCCCTTAGTGTGACAAAAGAGAAGAGAGTGAATTCTTATGCATCTATGAGTTTTCCTTCTTAGCTATTGGATGTGTTTGTCAATGAAAATGTGTGATCCTCTTCCCTTAGCTTCTTTACATTTTTTTGGTGTACATATTAGTGATAGTTTGGTCTTTAGGACCCTTTTGACTTCACTTGAGTGTACTTTAGAACCCTTTCCTTTGTTGAGTGTCTAAGTTTGAAACTGTTGTCTCACAATTGTTTCTCAATATAATCTATCTTTAGATGCAAAAAAAAAAGTTGAAAGCATTTGCATGTTTACAAAAGGGTATAACTTTGATTATTTTGTTTTTTTGTCGCATTTTAGATCGATAGACAATCTCGTTCTTGATTTGTTATTATTGTTAGGAGATTTCGAGATTACGAGATCGACTAGGAAAGAAAGTTAAATATATTTGTGTATATTATCTTGTGTTAAATAGATAGATTTCCTATTATAAAATATGTAAAGAACTTGTTGATCAAACTAATTATCTTAAAGAACTATACTTGTTTTACTTGAACAAACATAATCACAAACAAGTAGCACATAATCTATCAAACAAGTTGATTATGTTTGTAAACCAAGTAAAACAAGTAGCACATAATCTATCAAACAAATTCTTTCCAAACTTAGCTATATTGCTCTCATTTTCTTAAAGATTTACATATGAATGTTTATAAATCAAAGTAATTATAAAATATTTGGCGTTGATATGTAACATCAAAGAAGGTTTGTAATTAACATCACCACATAGGAAATTTTGTAATATATATGTTGATATATGTAACACTTTAGCAAAAATATAAATGTAGTACTATAGATCATTATTTTACCATGTCAATAAGTTGAATTATACATATGTGGAAAATTTATATATAATACTTTGAACATAACTTAATATATACCCTATATACTTGTTTTACTTGGTATACAAATATAATCATTGATTCATAAGTGCTGCTACTCCACGCATAGCTATGTCAAAAGTAAATGAATTCAAGATAACTTTTTAATTTCATAAACTCTGTGTAATTTCCTCATTTCTTTTAAAAAATAATTTTGCGTTTATTTTAATGTAAATGTTTTATGTCGCTATTGGTTGTTTTAAATCTTAAAACAAAATATTTCACTTCTATAGGTGAATTTATACTATGTTTCTAATCTAATTCACTTAAATGATGTAGATTTATATGATGTAAACATAATTTAACATTGGTAGGGTAAAATAATATTATGGCAATATATCAAATATATGATTATTAATAATTAGTTTTGAATATTAATGTTGTTATCATACTACATCATATTCAAAATGAACTAAACATCGGTACTTAATATTATTGTTTACCTTGAAATAAGATGTATGAACATTATCTGGAGTTTCAATTTTATCAAAATAAATAATTTGACATTATTTGTTCATGTAAATTTTTTATATTGATTGTCTTGTGTACGCTGAAAAAATATTCAAGGAAGACTTCCTTGTGAGTGGCAAATAAAAATAAAGCTCTGAAGATTGCAACGGAAAGGTTAGTGTTCTCACAAGACAATGAACTTAGGCTATTGGGTCAAGACAATGTCAGTGTCTCATGGACGATAATATGACTGGAATATGGATTGAAGCGCAGCTCGATAGTGGGAATATGGTGATGAGGGATTCAAATTAAAGAATCACTTGTCAAAGCTTTGATTTTTCAAGCGACTTTTTATTGTCAAAGATGAATTGAGCGCTAAAGCCCACAACAAGTGTCACCAAAATCCTTAACTCATGGGCCACTCAAGAAGATTCGGCAAGAAGAATCTTCTCGTTGGGAATTGCAAACGACCGTCGACCGATACGTGTTATATGAGCTTTTTTATAGTTTTCATCTTCAAACTTAGAGCATTGGATCGATGTGTGGGATGGAAAGCTGACAAATCGTATCGGAGAATTTGTGTTGATTTTATTAAGCTCTTAAGGCTCTATATTTATACAAGAGTATGAGGATCTTTGAATAAGGAAATACAAGATTTAGAGTTATCTATAAGCGAGAGAGGCTTGACCAACGACAAAGTCCTTGAGATGCGGAGGAAGTTGCTTGGTCCTATGACCCCGTCCAAGAGGGACAACCGTAGCCTCAGTAGCCGAAGACTCAGATGCATTTTCTGCTGGAGGTGGAGTAATAGGAGGTGGTTCAAGAGGTGGAGTAATAAGAGATGGTTCAAGAGGTGGAGTTGTTATATCGGGAGAGGTAGAAGGCTACGGTTGTGCTGCTGATGGAGGCGCAGAACTGTTATCAGCAGTAGACTCATCATTAGCAATTGGTGAATAAGATGAGTCGATTGTAGCGGGATTGCTTGGCGAGGAAGTAACCGCAGGTATGGCATAGGGAAATTCCTTTTCGCAGAAGCGAACATCCCGAGAGACAAATGTGACTTTTGTGTCTAGATCAAAGAGCTTCCATCCTTTCTTGCAATAAGGGTAACCGATAAAGACACAACGTCGACTTCGAGTTTCAAATTTATCACCCCGTGTATGAGGATTATGAGCATAAGCCAAACAACCGAACATTTTTATATGTTGATAGGATGGAGCCCGACCATAGAGCTTTTCATAGGGTGTGATATTCTTCAAGAGAGCTGATGGTGTTCGATTGATGAGATATGTCGCGGTGAGAACACATTCACCCCATAATTCTATCGGAAGTTTAGCTTGGAAGCGTAAGGCACCAGCGAAGTTGAGAATATGATGATGTTTACGTTCAACTCGACCATTTTGTTGAGGACTATGAACGCAAGACGTTTCGTGTAGGATGCCTTTGTCTTGAAGAAACCGTGTGAGGACTAGAAACTCAGTACCATTATCCGATCGAATGGTTTTGATGGTTTTGTGGAATTGCGTTTCGACAAGAGCAACAAAGGTTTTGAGAGTGTCTTGTACTCGTGTTTTGTCCGGTAAGAGATACAACCAAACAGCACGAGAGCAATCGTCGATAATAGTGAGAAAGTAACGATTTCCGCAAAACGCAGTGGTGCGATATGGCCCCCACAAGTCACAATGAATCAAATCAAAAACCGTACTTGCATTAGAAGAACTTTCTGGGAAAGACAAACGAGTTTGTTTTGCTTTGAAACAAATATCACAACTGGAAGTAAGAAAATCTTTGCTATTCTTAGAGAAAACCCGAACATCAGAGAGTAAACCAGTGATCTGAACCGAAGGATGACCCATCCTTGAATGCCAGAGAACCGCTTCTTTGTCTACGTTTGTCTGAAATGCTTGAATAGGATCCACATTGCGAAACCGGTATAGCCCCTCTCCCTCTCTCTCACCCGCTCCAATCAGCACCCTCGAGGTACGGTCCTGTAAAATCAATAGGCGATCCGTGAGTTGACACACCAGCTTATTGTCAGATACAAGTTGTCCAAGAGAAATAAGATTGGAGTGAAATCCATCAACAAAATAGACATTGCGTAAAGAGATACGAGGCGTGAGCCATATGGCTCCTTGCTTGCTTGTAAAAGCATGAGCTCCGGCCGGGAGAAGGATTGGTATAGGCGTGATGCCTTTGATATCTATCATGAGATTCATTTGTCCAGACATATGGTGAGTTGCACCCGTGTCTAGAATCCATGACGAAGAAGACGTACCTTGAAGATGAGTGGAGGAGGAAAATGAGAGAACCTCTTGGATCTGCTTCCATTGCTCATTCGTGAGGCCAGTGAAACCGAGGCGATTAACATCCTTGATCGGAGAAGTAGCAGAGTTAGCTACGAGCATCCGCGTGGAGTTAGCTGCAGCGGTGGGAGAAGCTCCACGTCTGCGACCCGTAGAAGGAATGGATGAAGGTTGACCGTAAGATAGAGGCTTGGGCCGTGGTCTGGTTCCCCACCACTCTTGGTATCCGACAACCCGAAAGCATGCACTTGTCTCATGGCCAGTACGGCCACAAGCTTTGCAAAGTCGATTAGGATCCTTGTTGCCCGGGACAAAATTCGGATCATATTTGTTGGCAGAGGAAGGAAGTCGGACGGATGTAGATGATTGAGCAACAAAACTCATGACCGGTGCTTCTTTAACCGAGTTTGCAATGGAGTTGTTGTGGAGAGTTTCGTTTTGAATGAGGGTTTGACACACACTATCCAGGTCCGGTAACGGAGTCATTGCGCAGAGTTGGGAGCAGATGGCACCGTGAATATTGTCGTCGAGTCCCGCCAGAAAGTCATGAACACGCTGAACATCGAGCTCGGTCTCTTGGGCAGTAGCTAAGTCACATGTGCATTTTCCACACGTGCATCTCTTTATGGGTGAGCATTCGGCAATACTATCCCATATTTTTGTCAGGCAACCATAGTAATCATCTATAGTCGTTCTGTTTTGTTTGCAGGAGGCGAGAGAGTTTCGAAGTTGTTGACGTCGAGCACCACTCTTGAGAGAGAACCGTTTTTTGATGATGTCCCAAAGGTCTTTTGCTACTTCACGGTTGGAGATGGAGGTTTTGAGTCGAGGTTCGATGGTTGCTTTGATCCAACCAACAAGGAGATGATTGATTGCTGTCCAATCTTCAAGATTTGAGGAGCCGGCTGCGGGTTTGGGAATGGATCCATCGACAAACCTGAATTTCTTTCTGGAGCTGAGAGCCATACGAAGATTGATGGACCAATCATCATAGTTAGATCCATTGAGGAGAGGGCTGGAGATTACCGCGCCCGGATTATCGTTGGAGGAGAGATCATATGGATTGATTGTTTTAGCTTTTGTTTCGGTTGTAGGTTGTGGAGATGATGTAGGAGAAACCATAGCTTTAGAGTTTGTTGAGAGCGGCCGACGAGCGTAAGAGAGAAAGAAGTTTTAAGAGAAAATTTTTTTAGGGTTTATTGTTTGTGCTCTGATACCATGACAAATCGTATCGGAGAATTTGTGTTGATCTTATTAAGCTCTTAAGGCTCTATATTTATACAAGAGTATGAGGATCTTTGAATAAGGAAATACAAGATTTAGAGTTATCTATAAGGAATATTAACATATTCCCAATAAAAGCGGTTCTTTTTACTATTTTGAATAAATTAAAACTTGATAGACTAGTATAAATCAAAACTATTTAATTCTGTAAATATATTTGTATAATCACCACACAAAAAAGGTTATTTTACTTAATTAGTATATTACTATATATTTTCTTTATTTTAAACCAATTTACGACGTTTCTTAAGACTTAATCGTATATACAATTATTATATTAACTACACGTTTTATATATATTCCATTCATAATTCATTAACTATAAATGTTATAGTTCCATTGTCATAAGAGACGTAAAATAATCGATTTTTTTTGTAGATCGATTGATTAGTGCACATAGGAATAGGATGATTTAGTTTCTAGCGAGATAGTCAATCTTTATAGGGGATAAATGTTTATAAAAAAATATTTATTTTACATTTTAGACTTAACAAAAAAATTAATGTATTGACAAGAGGCTCAGTGGATTGTTGTCAAATAGATTGAAGAGAGTCAAGGGAGTTCATTATCAGGTCGAGTGATATAAAAAGCAATTAGACCATATGCAAGAGAGATTTTGTGTGTGGTTGAACCGTCAAAGTATATATGAAAACTAATAATCATCCAACAAATATTCAAAAAAAAAAAAAACAAATATTCAAAATTACTGTTTTTTAAGATCCAAAACTTTTACGAAGCTAACTGTCAATGGGAAAGTTTCGTAAAAGTAAACTTCAAATATGACATGTTATTGGATCAACATTCTTCAACTGTGTTCATCTATTAATCTTTGATTTTTAGATCGACTGATCAAAAATATATTTGAAGAATTCTAGATTCTTACCAGAGTTCATAACTTTTTCTATTTCATTAACCGTTCTTTTAGAAAACTATAGTTGAACATGTTCGCTTACCAAAAAGTTTCTGACATTGACAAAATCTCTCAAAACATCAGTATTCCGACGTTTATTTCCATTGAGAAAACATTTTAATAAAACAAAAAAAAAATTGTTTTTTTTTTAAAGATAAATCTACATAGAAATCATAGATAAAACTACATAGGGTGGTTGTCGTTTCAAACTCAATAATACCTTTTCAAAAAAACTCATAGGTCACTCCGTTTAAACAGAGCGGTTAAATAGTAAATAATTTTTGATAGAAAATATTATAATTATTTAAAATATAAATAATAATTTAAAAATCTTAGTTTGATTTTTATATATTTATATTAAACTTAAGTATATACCTATATTTTTCAGAAATAAAAAATAAAATATTTTATTTTTAAAAAAAATACAAACGTCCGTTTGACAATTGGGGCGGTTGCAAACGAACATACGTCCAAACGAGGTAACCATTCAAAGCCATAGTGTTGAATGTTGATTCATAAACGAAATATTATCGTTACTGAAATCATAATAATTAACCATTTATATTATTAGACTTTTATTCACTTTATAAAAAAATTCAAACCTAGTAATTGAAACAACCAACACTCATTTTTTTTTTAATTCTAACAATGCGGAAATTCTCAAACAATTATTCATTAAACCATTAAACCAAAATACCAAATTCAACAAATTCCATTATTTAAATAATTATAGCAACCTAAACACCAGGTTCACTAGAAACTAAAACAACAATCTAACAACCCTATCATCCTCTTCTCTGGCCTTGATTCCCGCGATCATACATTTCCATTTCTTTTACCTGCAACACATGGAAATAAGATTTGCGTGAGAATTATCACAAATACTCAGTGAAGCGGTCATCCCGTCTACCGGTTACATAATAAGGGAAATAGAATGCCAATTACTACGCGATCAAACAACAACCAGCAATATTCAAAAATTCAGCAATACAACAGGTGGTGTCGATCGACACTACCACTAGGTGTCGATCGACACTCCAAAACGAGAATCCAGAAATCACAATATGATGTTGATCGATACCCCACCCGGTGTCGATCGACACTCCTTACACAAACACCAATCATCGCAATATCACTTGGGTGTCGATCGACACTACCACTAGGTGTCGATCGACACTCCTCGCAGAAACCTAAATTGAGTCAAATCCTCTCGCAATTCGATTCCGTTTCATCATGCGAGCCAATTTCCCACAGAAACCACACGATAACCACACAGAAACAATACGATAATCACAGGAAATCAATCATAATTCAAAATCCAATCATTTGATAACCTAACACTCTAATCCCATAACCACGATCACGCACTCACCTCGATTAACGAATTGAACACACGGATAAACGAAAATCAGAGCCTCCTACTCGACCCAAAGCTATTGATTCTCCTTCTCTATCACCTAGAACTTACCATTAGGGTTTTCCCCTAAAACGAATTAGGATTGTCTGAAAATAGAACCGACGCGCTATTTTAAAATCAACGCTGAGAACAAACCATACCTCCAAATAATGATCGGAAATAAGATTCAGAAATTAGACCCGAAGAGCTTTCCAACGACCTATCGATCATCGCCTAAGTCCATTTGGAGCTCCGGCAAAACGCCCACAAAGTGGTCTGATCACATACCCAATTCTGCACAGACCTCCCTCACAAAAACAGGGATATCTCTTAGCATACAAATTCGATCGACAAACCGATTTGCCTCACGGCTAACTAAGAGAGAGAAGAACTTACCCACAAAAATTCACTCTGATCCGAACCGATCTTCTTGTCCGTTTCTCTTCTCTACCAGAACAAAACAAAACTGCCTCCTTCCATCTTAATCACCAAAACCTCTCTCAATCTCTCTAACACGTTTTTCTGACCTTAACCACAGAAAAACAAGGCTGCTCAGCCTTATAAACATGATTCTAGGGTTCTCAACCCAAACCGAATCAAATCGAACCAACCGAACGATTAAAAACTTAAACCGCAATTGACCCGAAACACTGGTGTCGATCGACACCTAAACCTGGTGTCGATCGACACCCTTACCAAATCACAAAATTTGGTTTCGGGATGTTACAGTAATAAATAAAGAGACATGAATCAAATTGAATATTGTGTTCGATGGAAAGTATTGATGGGTTGATGATCTCGCCATAACCAAATATTAGGTTAATATCTGTGTTGTACACAGATTTAACTGTAACCTTTAATATAATTTTTTTTTATTATGTGTAAATGAATGTAAATATAACTATAAGATTATTGATATTATTAGATAACAAAATGATTGGATGGAAAGAATTGTGGGTTTGTACTTTCGAATAGTTTTAGAATTGTATAATATTTTGTTTGTTATACAATACGTACTATTCGAATATGCATAAACGAAATTTAAAATTTTATTGTGTAAATTCAAATTTGCAATTATTTTGTATAGGGAAGTGTTCCACCTAAGGAAATCAAAACCGCATAAACCGAACCAAATCATAATTCACCCATTCAAACTCTAACCAAAATATATAATAATCTGAATGGATACAAAATATTTATATTTGTTTTTACCTAAATGAACTCTAATTATAAAAATTTGAACGGAAGTAACCAAAATTACTAAAACTTTTTTACATTTTTGAATTTATTGGCTAATTTTAATTATATAGTATTTAGTCTATTATTGCTCAGATAGTTTTAGTTTTAGTATCTTTTAAGTATGTAGCAAATTTATTAATTGTTAACCCATATGTTTTTAAACATAATCGAGTAATTATTTTTTTTATTCTTAAATGTGTCTAGTTATTTTGTTAAAATATATGTTGTAATTTTTTTTTCATGTTCATAGATTTAAAAGCAAAAGAAAATTTTATTTATTTTACTTTTTTGGATTATATATTCATTAATGGCAAGTTTATAAATTTATTATTGAATGTATTAATTTTGAAATAATAATGAATGGCAAGTATATAAATATTTAAAAGTGTTTGGCAATTGGATTTAGAGTATATTTGGAAATAATTTTGTTTGGTAGTAAGGATAATAGAATTAAATAAATGAAAAATAAAAATGTTAAAAAAATTAGTGATGATAACACCTAAACAAAGTTAGCCTATGTAGAGGCTGATATATTCATGGCCTCATACAAAATTAGAAAAGCCATAGATTTTTTAAATATAAAAATTATACATAAAATAAAAGTTTCTTTTTTCATTATAAATTTTTTTCGTCTAATTTTATATGAACTTTTATATTTGAATCCACAAACTATTTTACTAGCCAAACTTCTTATCAAAGTTTAGTTTTTCACATCAAAAATAATAATAAATGTACATATAGCTTTTTGTTTTTTTTAAGTGAGACCCTCATACAATAGGGCTCGTTCAAATGTTTGTGCCAAGATCAGACTCAATATCTCGCTAAAGCAAATAACTTCCGAATTGGATCTAAACCGGAAAATCATGAGTTTAACGATTAATCCATATATCATGCGAGTTTTTTTTTTATATATAAACCGTTGGAGTTCCAAATATTTGATCTATAATCTCTTCGGTGTCCGGGGCCAGCTGTTGATAATATCACGTTTAAGACGTAAATCATCTCTTCCAAATGGAGTTGAACTAGTGACTTTGAAGACTCTTGTCCAAGTTTCAAGACCACTTGTTTCGTGCGAGTTGATCACCTCGGGTCACCATTCAAAAAGACTAAAGAAGTGGAAACGAATGATCAGTTGTATTTGATGCAGACTGATAGACAAGGGGAGGTATCTTGCTCTTTAGTAATCCTTCCCCGAAAATTTAGCAAATACACTACTTTAGTAATCAAATTATTTGTATTTCTTATTGATCATAGGATAAAGAATACATTTTTTATATGTTAAAAACATTTTTAAGTCGTTTAGCAAAAAAAAAACACACACACATTTTAAGTAGTCTAGCATTCTATTTTTTAAGAGTTGATAAAGAGAATTTTGCCCCAATTCATCAATTTATTGACCTTCTCTATTTTGAAACCGGATCTTGCATCAATATTTTTTTGAAAACTTGAAAGGCTTCGCTTGTAACCGTCAATGAAAATACATATAAACTTCATCATTCTCTCTATTTTCGGGATTTTAGCCTATTCCCCCATCAACTAAACATCCCCTGCAATTTCCTACATGAAGTATCAAGCTCAGCGAAAACCCTCATGAATTAACTAAAATTTTGAATTTCCTACATGAAGTTTTAGAAGTCGGGCAATTCCCACAAACCGATATTAAACCGTAAAAAAACTGATTAGACTGTAAACGGATTGATTATTCCGTTAGCTAAGGCTCTGGTTTTAATTCTGTAAATAAATACTTTTATTTAAAATAAAAAGTTACCTTATAATTCATAACAATTCTTCTTAATGTTTACATATTTATTTTATGCTAATAATCTCGGTTATCATAATAGAATATATGTCAATAGTCTACTTGACTATTATAATAAAAATGATACATACTCCAAAATTTAAAGTTTAGTAAAAAATTACGGTTGCAATTCAATAAAGTTTAGTACGAAATAACAATACCCAAAGTAGTTACAAGTAAATAAATATTTATCGCGTCTAAAACTCTTATGATTTTGAGATGCAAATCGAGATAATAACACTATATTTCACTAATTGTTTTTAGAATATTATATATATATATAAATAATTTGTGATCATTAATTTATACTATTATTGGGATCATATTTTACCTAGGAGTTTCAAAAATATTACAGTATTATCTTATCATTTTCACTAAATTTTTTAGAATATATATATATATATATATATATATAATTCATGATTATTAATCTATACTATTATTAGGATCATATTTTACAGAGTTTCAAAAATATTACAGTATTATCTTATCATTTTATTAAATTTTGTTAATTTTTACATTGGCCCGACTTGGGACCGGGAATATTTATTAATTTATAGTGATTATTAATTTATAGAGTATTAATTTATCTCTTTTTTATTTTTTTATCAATTTGAAACCAGAGCAAAACATTTAAAACCGGAGCATTAGCTAACGAAATAATCAATCCGTTTACGGTCTAATCAATTTGTTTACGGTTTAATATCGGTTTTCTGGGAATTGACTAACTTCTAAAACTTTATCTAGGAAATTCAAAATTTTAGGTAGTTTATGGGGGTTTTAGCTGAGCTTAATACTTCATGTAGGAAATTGCAGCGGATGTTTAGTTCATCCGAGCAGGAACGTACTCTCACTTACAACATTCCTTTCATTTTGTAAAAGAATCCCCGAACCTATTAAAAATTCTAGTGTCGATCTCATCCCGAGTTCACCGATTCACGAACATCAGACTCGATAGTTTGCTCGCATCACGTGGGCCTCCCCCGTAACGCAACGAAGCAGTCCCACGGCGAACCACCTATGAGTCACCAACTGTCCGAGCAAGCTCCTACCCCTTAATCTTTGGGAGACTCGGTTAAACTGCAGACCTGCGGCAAACCCTCGTCGCCCGGCAATGAACTACTCCCGATCACGGAACGGCCCATACTAAGTATTCTGAGCTCGAGGACATATGGAATCAGCTTCGAGAGATGAACTCATGGATGCATCAAGCCCTCAGCTCGGTCCCAGAGACCGATCGTGTCTTGGCAGAGACCCAGCGGACCTCTTTCTCCGACCGAATAACATCCGTTTCGATCAGGCATACTGCCAAGCTGCGACTCCAACCATATTTCGGAGACTCTGATCTGAAGCAGCATCTCACCGCCTTCTCCATCGCAATGGGACGGGTGAATTTCTCCCCTGAGGAGTAAAACTCAGGCCATTGCTAGTATTTCATCGAATACTTATCAGGCGCTGTGTTGGACTGGTTCTCATGGTTAAAATCCCGCTGCATCGACTCCTTTCAGCAGCTGTCGATTGCGTTCCTCAAGCACTACGCCATCTATATCGAGGATGACGCCTCGGATGCTGATCTGTGGGGGTTAGTCCAAGGCGAAAAAGAAACCCTTGAGAAATTCATGGACCGCTTCAAAGCCGTCCACTCGCGGATCACAGCAAGCAATACCACCGCTTTAGCAGCCCTCAAGCAAGGACTCCATTCGTCCAAATTCTGAAAGGAATTGATCCTACACCCACTTAAGACTATCGAGGAAGCCATGCATCGCTCGGTCGATTTTATCAAGGTCGAAAAGGATCAAGCCGGACAGTCCCAGAAGAATTCACCAATCAAGCCTCCCGCGACTAGGGCAAAGGAAAAGGAAGCGGTCAAGGAACCTTACCAGGAACCCCGGCAACACTTTGATCACGAATACAAGAAGAAACTGGCGACAAACATCGTCAACAGTTCACCGGGTCCTCCCCCGAAGCAGTAGAATAGGTACCATAGACCTCAAGAGGTCCAGGAGCACTCGGGTGGACAGTCGTACTGCGACTACCATCAAATGCATGGGCATTCGACCTTGCAATGCCGACAGCTGAAGGAGCTGCTGCTAGCACAATACCAAAAGGGAGCGATCAAAGTTGCGCCTCCAGGCGACCGGGGCGAAAAGAGAAAACCCAAAGAGGAATCAGACAAGCACGAGCAGAGGCCAAGTGGGAGCGCCGACTCACCCCTTCCTCCTAAGCGCATTCAAGCCGACAAGGCCCAGACCGACAAACAACATCTAACCAAGAGAGTACTGATGATCATGGGAAGGATCAACTTGACCCACGACTCGGTCCGGTCCCTCAAACAGTACGAAAGGAAGGCAACCACCGACAAAAGTTATCTCGATCGGTCCAAAGTCGACATGCCGATCATCTTCACGGAAGCTGATACAAAGAACCTGGCCATGCCCCCACAATGAGCCGCTCGTAGTTGACCTTAAAATCGAAAACTGTGAGGTAACCAGAATTCTAGTCGATACAGGGAGTTCGGTCGATCTGATCTTTAAGGAAACCCTACAAAAAATGGAGATACCCGACGACCGTATCAAGCAGGGCGTCAGACCCCTCACCGGCTTTGACGGTGTCACAACAATGACGGTTGGGTCGATCAAACTGACAGTGAATGTCGGGGGAATCTCCCGAGACGTTAAGTTTATGGTGGTAGATAAACCGGCTATATACAATGTGATCATGGGAACCCCATGGTTATTCTCTCTCCAAGCTATCTCGTCAACATACCATCAATGCCTCAAGTTCCCGACCCCGCTCGGAGTCTTCACAATCCGTGGTAACTAAAAGATGGCCCGGACATGCTTCATCGCGGGAAACCAGCTCCGCTTGGTGAATCTTTGCACGAGTTCCTCGGAGGAGATGAACTCAGCTGAACGACAACCAGAGCTTGCAGCAGAAAACCTCCTCGGCTCGACTTACAACAAGTTTATTCCTCCTATTCTTCCTCCGACTCAATCTGCAAGTGGCGAGAACGGCGATCAAAGCACCGCACGATAAGAACGGACCGCCAAATCCAACTTCGCCCCATTACGTCGCAAAAAGTTTACTTTCGAGCCAATCAGAAGCTTTCTACGCTTCGTCATGGATGTACTCGAACTTCGATCGGCTTGATCCTCGCCCGAGTAGCGGGGTACGTAGGCAGCCTCCTCAGAGGTTAAGTGTCAAAAAAAAAAAAAACTTAGTACCGCGTATTTCCACTCGTTTCCGAACGACCTATTCCCGCTCGTCCCTAGACGACTTATCTAGCTTTCTCTTTGTAATTCGAACTACGTTCAGCTTGATCCCCATTTAACGGGTACGTAGGCAGCTTCCTCGGAAGTTTAGCTATAATTAATAAAAACAATGTTCATTACTATTACCCTGACGGGTTTCCGTCCGAACAACTCCGAGCTCACCTACATCGATGCTCTGATCAGGCACTCGATCAATAGATCACACTCGAGAGGCCCACCATAGCTAAACCCGGGAAGGTTTGCAATACGCATCTCTCATAGATGAACTAGTGAAATAATCTACAAACTGAACTCAAGAAGTCCACCATCACTCCCACGAATAAGGCTAAAAACCAGGCCCCGTCCTGCATGATTTCCTAAGAACGTGTAAGTATTTTAAGCCGAACACTTCTCGCACACTTAACCACGAGACGGATTCCAGTTTGTAAGCCAGGTTCCGGCCTGCAGACCACCCAATCCGACCAATCCATCGCGCGAGTTCGGTCGGATCAAAGTCAGAACATCCCAAGGATCCGTTCCTTGCATGCGTAAACCAATGCCTAAGCTCATCAACTTAGCCGCATCAGAAACCAAATCGGCATCTTAACCAAGCCAACTCGAAGACACCCTTCTCGAGCACGCTATGCCTAAGATCAAAAACTGAGCCGCATCAAACACATACAAAACTGCTTAAGCTAAAAAACTTAACCGCATAAAGAAAATTCAAATTTCATTAAAGACCCGAGGATCCGTTCCTCGGGCAAAAACGAGCAAAGTTAACCAGAGCCGATCATACACAAAACAAGAAGATAGTAAAGGAGACAGTCCCCAACGCTAATCATTCAACGTCGGTATTGAAGGAGCTAGAGCAAAAAGGGGCAGCAGGTCCTCACCGGTCTTTGGGTTTTTCGCCGAGGCCTCAACCGCAGCTTGATCGGATATGCCAGGCTCACCGGTTTCCGGGTCTCTGGCCGAAGCCTCGACGGTGGCCTGATCGGCAGTGGCAGTCTCAGCTAGAACCCTGTCCGCAATCTCATACATTAGACCCTCAGCAACTTTCAAAATAATACTAGATACGAACTACTCGACAATTTTAACTGACCTTGGGGAGCTCGAGGTCGTGGCTGCGAGTACAGTCTCCGGATTTTGCTCGGATTGGGTGGCTTGATCGTCATCACGAGCGGCGTCATCACCATCATGGGTACTCTCGATCTCAATGCTCTCATAAGGCTCAAGGATCCAACCACGCTCTATTCCAAAGTCATCCCCTAGCGGGGACAGGGCATTCTCCGGGAGGACGCTCGAACTGGGAGTAAACTCGTAATCCAGATAAGAGAAATCCATCTGCTGCATCGCCTTGACTTGCCACTTATAGTCATCAAAGCTGGCCCGAATCTCCTCAGGGTCAAACTCGATCCTGTACTCCGTTACCATATCAAGCTGAGTCTTGCCTTAGCTGGCTAGAATGTTAAGGCGCATATATTCTGACCGTTCGGTACAGTACCACGGGCTTGGTTAAGCGAGGCCTACGCTTGATCGACCAACTTGGTACGAGCGTGTTCAGCACACGATGCACCATACTCTTTCCTGGAGGTCCTCAAACAGAGCACTTGCACTCGAACGTGCTTGATCAGCCCAGCGTTAACCCGTTCGGCCCTCTTAAGGCATTCCTTGACGTCGTCAAACCTCGCCTCCGCGTACCTCTCATCCTCGTATTGCTTGGAGACTTCGTCAACATCTTTGACCTCTCCTTGGAATATTTTCTCAAATTCTCGAGCTATTCTGTCACACCTCGAGATTTCAGCGATTCGTTCTCCGTGGTGAGCAGTTTGATAAGAGCCGCATCAAAATCCTTCTCCTCCTTCAGCCATTGCTCCCTCTTCAGAGCGGCGTCGAGTCGCCTCCAGACCGAGTTGAAATCAACTATGGTCTACAAAAAGCGGAACAAGAGCATAAGCTAAGTCATTCTAAAAGAAAGGAGGGAGACCGAAAACAACTTACCCTTACGAGGTCCGCAGAGGATTGACAGAAACCCCTCTGGTCGAACATGTCATCCAGCCCAGGATTTGGACCCTTCAAACCCCCTCGGACTGAGTTGATATATTTGGCGCACTCCTCAGGATACTCGGAGATGTGATCGCCGAATCCCTTAAAACTGTACACGAAGTCATCAGAAGAGTTAGGCTTCTCACGGCCGAGGAGAACGAGCCGGTTATCTTCAACATCGATGCTTGGCTCGGTGTCATGACCTACGCCCACGACGTTAGCGTCCCCCCTTTCCCGCTAGGCAACGACATCGCCATCAGCAATGTCCACAAACAGGTCCTCAAGACCCTGCAAGGACCCTTCGGCGTCTCGACGCGCGCGTTTATGGGCGAACATAGCAGCAAGGTCTTTCCTGGCGCCATGCTTGACAACAACTAGGGCACTCTCGTCCCTTGACCGCTTTCTTCGAAGTGGTTTCAGTCGTTCTCCGGGCAGCCAGATCCCTCTGTGCCTTGCTAGCAGCCTCGTTCGCAAAACCCGGAGTGGTAGACTTACCCGCTCCTTGGGCAACAGACTTGCCTATCCTTGCGTCGGTAGACTTTTTCGCCCCTGAGGCAGCCGGTCTACTCATCTTAACAGAGGTCTTGGCTTTGGGAAGAGGAGGCTGCTCCAGGCTTAACTTTGCCATGCTCCCCTTATCAGACTTACAAGCTACACGCTTAGAAACGTCGTAACCGAGGCTGGGATCACCTGAGAAACAAGACAAAAGAACTGAGAGATTGATCTGGAAAGACCAAAAAAAAAAAAAAAAAACTATCCCGAGTACGGATAAACCTGACATAATCCGGTTGTATACTTGGCGAATCCGAACGTTAAGAAATTTCAGCTAATCCTGTGGTGGATATCGATGCAGTAATCCGAGCATGCAATTGGAAGACCTATCCGGAACTGTCCTTGTCGTGGTATCTGCAGAGAAAAGAAAGGAGAGTAACGATTAGTCGCACTGAGGAGACAAGAGAAGGACCGTACCAATTTGCTTGTTCCAGCCCATTCGGATTTCCCCGTTGTAATTCCCTATCAACTTCTTGTTTATCTTGAAAAAGAAATACTTCTCCTACCCGTTACCGTCGAGCCTGCTCTTGAAGTTATTTACCAAGGTGAGCCCGCTCTTTATTTTAATCTACAACCGACCAGAATCAAAAATATTCTCGCGCGCAGTCTCGCAAGCCTCCTCAAAATGGTCGCACGTGACCACCCGGCGAGCCTCGTAACTTAGCGTCAAAGTCGACATTAAGTTCCGAAAGCTCGCATGGGTCAGTTGGGATATAGAGACCTTACGACGAGCACAATACTCCAGAATCAACTGAGGAATCAAAAAGCCAAGCCCACCTTGGTCGAAGAAGCACTCATAAACACATATGTGGCCTTCAGGAGGGGACCACGGCCTGCAATCTGAACCAGGGATGACCAAATCTATCGATAACCGCACAAAGTGTAATCATCACTAGGGCGGGAATCAAGGAAGCACGTGCTAGCAAAAGGACCAGTCGCGCCCATGCGCTGACAAAATTCTACGCGCCCAAGCAATGCAACGAGCAAGACAAAACCCCAGACAGGAAAGAATAGTCGTGCCTTTCTGCTCCCTCGCCTGCTCGCGACCATCTGACGAACTCGGCAGGCTCGATTCGCCGACTCGGGTGTGGGGGGGGGGGGGGGGGGGGGGGGTTACGGTTGCACCATGGATTTAGCCCAATGCAAAATCTTGCTCTCAACCTATCAAACGAAAACACTACAAGAAAACAGCCGCAAATCCGACGGAATTTCCGATTTTTAAATTGAAGGAATTGAAGAAATTTAAGAAATGTTTATTAAATTTAAGAAATATTTTTTTTGGAAATTAATGAATAAGCATTTTGGAAAAAAATGTTAACAATGCTAAATATTGTTTAAAAATTACCAATTTTTTCCAAAATGCTAATTCATTAATTTCCAAAAAAAACATTTCTTAAATTTAATAACATTTCTTAAATTTCTTTAATTCCTTAACCCTAAACCAACAAGAAAACATTTTTTTAATTTCTCATACCCTAAAACCCCATATCTGTCGGAAATAACCCAGATTTTCGACAGATTTGCCAATTTTTACCCACGAAATGAAAAATAAACACCGCGAAATCAGTCGGTCCAAAACACGCGGCCCATTTAATTTATTTCGATTTCCGACGGATTTCCGACTGCTTGAAATCCGTCGGAAATCTGGGTTATTTCCAGACCACTCGTCTTCCCCGAAAGACACTTCCTCAAGCCTCAAAAAACTCACAAATCGCCTCCTCCGCCTCTAGCCCTTCCGATCTGTCTATTCACGCCGGTTTCTTCGCCGGAAATCGCCCACGAGCCCTAATCTCCCACGAGCCTCATCCTCCTCTCCTTGTCTTCGCCGGACATCGCCCACGAGCCTCCTCCTCCTCGCCGGAAATCGCCTCCTCCTCGCCGGAAATCGCCTCTTCTTCGCCGGATTACGTACAAATGGCGGAAATTCCATCCCATTTGTAAGTATCCTCAAATTTCATGTTGATTTTGGTTAGATTTAATATAAATTAGTTTGTGAATTTATTTTTGCTAGATTTAGGATTAGGATTAAGGTTAGATTTAGGGTTTGGGAAGTTATATTATGAAATTTGGAAATTGTTACAAATTTTATGAAATTGTTACTAAATTGTTAGTATTTTTACTAATTTTTACTAAATTGTTAGGGTTTTTAAATTAATATGAAAAATTAGATTTATGATTAGGAAAAATTAGATTTATGATTAGGAAAAATTATGAATTTAGATTTAGGTAATTATTTTTTCCATAAATTTTTAAAAAATTGTTAGCATGTTTTACTAATTTTTAAACAATTATAACGATTAATTTAGAATTTTAATATTTTAGAATTTTAAATTATGTAACAATTTATATCTATATTTTAAAGATATCTAACAATTTATATCTAACAATTTATTTTAATATTTTTGAATTTATATCTATATTTTAAAGAATTTTAAACAATTAGGTTTATAAGATTGTTTACAAAACCTTATAAAACTATTTAAAAACCTTATAAAACTTTACAAAAACCTTATAACACTATTTAAAAACCTCATAAAACTTTAAATTTTAAATTTTTGAATTTTGGAAATTTAAATTTTAAATTCCACCTCAGAATTTTAAATTTTCCAATTTTGGAAATTTAAATTTTAGAATTTAAATTTTATAATTTTGGAAATTTAAAGAAATGTTGTTTTAAACCATTATATTTTTATAATTATATATTTAACCAATTTCGAAATTTTTATAATTTTTATAATTATAAAACTTTACAAAAAAACCTTATAAACAGTTTTTCACGGTATTTAAATAGTTTTATAAGGTTTTTTTAACAGTTTTACAAAAACTTTTAAAAACTTTATAACTTTAGAATTTCTTAATAACTTTACCATTATTTGCAAAAAATAGATTTTTCATATATTTAAAATATATTATCATATAAATCTAGGGATTACGGTGGTTTCGCCATTGCATCTGGCAGCGGCCAACATCGTCGTCGTCGTGTGAGTAGAGCTCATTCGACTTCGACGTCTACACCTACACCGTCGTCTACACCTCTACAGACGCCAGTGACACCAGCAGCCACCACAGCACCCTCGCAGATTAGCGTCGAGGACTTCATGGGTCTTCCTGGACGAGAGAGGTTGACTAGACTCCATCCAGACCAGCTCGGTAGAGACAGATGGTAAGTTTTTTGTTCCATTTCTGTTTTTTTTTTAACAAATTTAATTTAATGTCGACTAATGTTACATTTTTCCCCGTAGGTTTGGTGATTTTCGCAGCGGGATTTCGAAGTCCCTCAACAAGATGGAAAACTCTATGCTCAGCCGTCCTTATGCGACGTACACCGCCATGCCATTGGAGGATAAAGAAATGTGGTTTCGCCAATTTGCGGTAAGTCATCTGTTTTCACAATTTTTACTTTCATTTAAATTATTATTATTTATATTTAATTTTTGTTTTTGCAGCAAGAATTTAGGTGGGACCCACACATGACCGCTCTGGTTAGGAGGGAATTCGACTCTTATGCAGCACTGCACTACTCGAAGAAGGTGTTCGAGTGGAAGGATAAGTGGCTACACGGTGAGGTGCCAAAGGAGATGGTTGAGAAGCTGGACTTGTGGAATGGGTTCATCGCCTATTGGCAACTAGAGGCTACCAAGGAGAGCTCTACATATCACTCTAGCAACCGGAACAACCAGCGCAACGGCAAGGGACCTTCCACCCACAACCTTGGAGCTACCAGCAAGAAGACAAAGGCTAGGGATATGGTAAGTTTTTTATGTACGTCTTGATTTTTAATTTTTTTTTGTTTTATACATTTATATTATCAAATAAATTTCTAACAACTGCAGGCTAAGAAGTTGGGTCGGGATCCCAACAACTTGGAACTTTTGCAAGCAACACACACCGACAAGAATGGTGTCGTCCAGGATCAGGTAGCTCGGGAGATTCAGGAGAGCGTCCAAAGAATGGAAGAGGAGTACATTCTGTCTCAGCCATCCGTGGAAGGAACCCCTCCCCTCACCCAAGCCCCGGACGACATCATCAACGAATTCGTCTTAAAGGTATGTAAAATTTAAAATAGTTTTCATGTCTTTGTCATTTACAATTTAATTTGTTCCGCAGGTTGCTCCGCAGAGCAAAGGGCGGCTTTATGGTCTTCCCGACGATGCAGGATCATCGGGGTCTTCTTGTTACAACAGCGAGACATCCGACCTGAGAGCCAAGATGCAGGAAAAGGACGTCGAAATTGAAGGTTTGAAGACGACGGTCCAACAGATACGAGAAGCACAAGCCGCCCTAGAAGCCTAGCGGGAGAAGGAGAGAGCCGAGCGGGACAAGGACAGGGAGATGATGCAACGGATGATGGAGTACTTGGGCCGCAACCCGGATTTTCCGCGGGGGCCCACCATTTAGATTTTTATTTTCAACGTTTTTGTAAAACAATATTACTTTTAATTTTATTTTAATTTCTACTTTTAATTTTATTTTAATTTAAATAATTCAAATTTTAAATTTTAAATTTATATTAAATTAATTATTATTTAATTTATTATAATTTTTAATAATTTCTACTAATACGTCGGAAATTTGTCGGAAATGGATCTGTCGGAAAGCTGTCAGAAATAACACCGTCGGAAATCTGTCGGAAATAAATACGTCGGAAGTCTGTCGGAAAGTCGTCGGTTTACATGTAATCGGAACTCGTCGGAAATCAGTCGGAAACAAAACCGACAGATTTCCGACAGTGACATTTCCGACGGAATTCCGACGTGTCGCCGGACTCCGGCAGGATGTCGGAATTCCGTCGGAAATAAAGCCGTCGAAAATCTGTCGGAAATTTTTGACGGATTTCCGACAGAATTACCATTTCCGACAAGATAGAAACGACAGACAAATCCGTCAAAAATCTGTCGGAATATGCGTTTTCCGACAGACTTCCGACGGATATTTCCGTAGGATTCTCGCTGTTTTCTTGTAGTGAAAGGCTCAACTCATTATCTTGCTAACTAAGTAATAACCACATATGGAAACATTGTGAGTTACTTTATGATCATTGTGAGTTACTTTATGGAAACATATGGTTAAAATGTAACCATATGTATCCAAAACCCTAGTATTCTTATACTATATAAAGGTTGTAAATCATTTTGTACAACCAAGGCTGAATAGATCACACTTTTTTGAGCAAATCACTTTTTATTCAATTAACCTCCCTAAAATCCGAAATATCCCACGCGGTTACTGTTCATCCGAGCAGGAACGTACTCTCTCTTACAACATTCCTTTCAATTTGTCAAAGAATCCCCGAACCTATTACAGATTCTAGTGTCGATCTCATCTCGAGTTCAACACCACCTAAGAAAATCTTTAGCCCATCTTATGCAATTATATTTGGTCAATTATGGCATGTACCGAATTTTATGTAACTGAACATAGTGGATATTCTTATCAGTTTTGAGATAAGGAATATGCTTACGGATTAGTATCGATTGTAATTGAAATTTTCAAAGAGGAATGGGTAACTGTATTTATTACACGCATACCGACATACGTATATACATACATGGCTACATACATACGTAGATGTAACCGTATGGAGAGCTAAGAAAATCGATCAAATTTCAAAGGACGTGAGAAAGATAATTCATAAATAATTGCATAATGGCATGGTCTCATTAAGTTTCAAAGTACACTCATATTATATTCCTACATATATTATCAATTACTAGAATACTCAAAATTGTTATGTCACCATTAGTATAAAAAACATTGATTAAAAAATAAATGTGATAATAATGAAACTGTAATTATGTGCTTGACGTACAAATCATGGATCGCTTGCACTGTTGAAACATGGATTCGTACAAATCATGGATTCGTACTAAGATTAAGGTTTCTTAGAATCACAAAAACTGTTGAAACACTGATACCTGAAACGCATCGTAAAGAAATTAATCAGTTCTTAGTTTAAATTCTAACAATTCTATTACAAATTTAACATTCATACCCAAAAAAAATATATTACAAATTTATTTTGTCTGTTTATTTGGGGTCATATTGATACATTTGTGTTACGAATTTCTTGTCTATGACATCAGTGATCTTTGAATTAATATAAAATGATCTAGCTAGCATCTAATCGATTAGTCACTTAAAAAATAGTCCAATGATTCACCAGTAACATTAAAAATTTTGTATGTATCACATTCACACTTTTTCCCTGAGCGTTGTGACTGGCTGTATCTATTTAACTTATTATTCATTTATTATGTTATGGTTTCACCTCGTAACTTTCTGGAAAGGATAACATGATTGGACATAGCATTTTATTATATTTGTATTTTTTTCACAATAAAGTCACTTTACTAGTATTATTATCATCATCACGATTACAGCACAGTATTTTTCCTTTTTCCTTTCCTTTTCCTTTTCCTAATCATTATTTTATTTGTCTAATAATTAAAATAATATCGATGTGCCCACTATGTCGACACCTTAAGAAAACAGTAGATAAAGCTTCGATTTGATAGAAAGTGTCTATTATTCGAAGCTAGGTTACGTAGAAACTCCGTCCGAGATGCGTTTCCCGTTTCGAAAATGTTTCGGAAATTGAAACTTTTGGAACCTCCATAAAAATACATTTCTAAGAAAAATAATATTTGCAAATACGTTTCCTAAAAAATTTTAATTTGGAAACTCGAACGGAAACTCGTTTCATAAAAATTTTAGTTTGGAAACACATTGAAAACATTCGATTTTTTATTGAAATACGCCGAAATTTTTTTTTTCAATGTAATGATTAATTAGTTTAGAAATTTTGAAATATATTTAGAACTTCAATACGTGAAAGTAAAAAAAATTGTGCAAATTTGCCTTTATAGGTGAAAAACAACAAAATCATCATAATTTTTAATTTTTCTATATAATATATTTATGTATATTATTAGTGTTAGTCAAATTCTTTTTAAATATTGTTTCGATATTGGTTTTTTATTAATCAATATATATATATATATGTATGTGTATGCATTTCCAAAACGTACTCGTTTTCTAATTTTTTCTAAAAATTCGTTTTTACGTTTCCACGTATCCGTTTTTGTTTCCAGACAACATAGATATGAAGTACTGTTTCCAATTTATTTCAAGGACAAATAAAACGACAATTTATACAAATATCCCAAAACATTAATAAAAAGGGGAAAACAACTTAGAGTTAATTTGCTTAACGTGGTAGATCTTTTTCCTGAAAATATTATCCATTAACCCACATACAAAAAATTATTTAGACCTTACATAATAAGTATTTTTCAATTTTTAGTGCTATTTTTTTTTCTCAGTTAGTAGTTATTTCACACTATATGGAAAGGGCACCTAAAATAATATTGACCATATCATGATATCTTTTAAAATTACATTCAAACAACGTCGAGTATAGCTAGCCGTAACAAAACATAAAAATTATAAAATCATAAGAAAAAATGCGTAGATGTGGATAGACACAAAACAAAGCTTATGGTATAAATAAGTAAGTTTTATTAAACAAAACACTTTTAATTAAGAAGAGTGGGACCTACAAAATTTCAACGTTCAACGAATCTCATGAAACACATACAAACAAACCCCACTCGCAACTGTATCTCACGCGCCTTGATCAAAGAAAAAATATTAAAGATACTATCGAGATGGTACCAGTGTGTCGCGCGTGGGAGGACATGGGGATGAAAACGAAAGAACTTAAAAACCTGAAATCCAGCTGGCGAGAGATACGCGCATTTAATCCAAGTTAGTGGGTCACACCTTCACGTGTCATCCATCTAAGCTAAATGTCGACCACGTGTATTGAGAATGATATGTTATGACACGTGGGTAGATCGTAGAGAGTGTTGCTTCTGTGGAACTGGTGAAGGGAGAAAGGAGAACCAGCCCTACCTGAGTCACGACAAAAACTTGAACCAAGTTATGGTTTATAAAAAATGATTTTTTTTTTTTTGTCAACTTATAAAAAATTGTTATAAATCATAGTGGATTGTCATAACTAGTTCTGGTCCGTTTACGGCCCATTAACAGTTAGTCTTTAGGCCGGTTTAATGAATCCTAGTTGAATTAGGATTTTCCTTTTCTCTCTTGTAATAATCCTATATAAAGGATCTTATGATTAATGAATAAACACAATCTTCCCCATTCGTTCTCTTGATTTACAACACGTTATCAGCACGAGTTGCTCCCTAAACCCTAAAAACACAAAAAACACGATTACTGTTCATCGTTACTATTCATCGTACTGTTCATCGCGTACTGTTCATCGCGCACTGTTCATCGACGATTACTGTTCATCCGGCGTTACTGTTCAAATCATAGTTCATACAGCCTTTAAGGTTACGGCGAACTAGAAGAAAGTTCATACAGCCTATCAACGGTTACGGCGAACTAGAAGACTCACGGAGGTTAAGGTAAACAATAAGAAACCCTAATCTAAAGAACCTAGATTCATGATAATCTTAGAAACCCTAATCTAAATCATGCTTGTTATTGTTATTGCTTGCTTGATTGTGTTTATTGATTCATGATTCGTAATCTCTTGAAACCCTAACTTGAAACCCTAACCTAATTCAATTAAAATCCAAACCGATTGCATGATCTGTACCCGTGTCGATCGACACTAGTTTTATGTCGATCGACACGTAAACTTCTGCCTGAATTTGTTGTTTGAATTAAACTGTGTCGATCGACACAAATCACCCGTCGATCGACAGTAAACACTCTGTCCAAATTTGGTTGCATATTTATTTGAACTCGTTTGTTTGTTTGCTTGTTTGGATTGATTCGTTGATTGATAAACATGAAACTGAAACTGATTGCATCATATAGACATAACATGCTTGATTAAAATCCGGTCATATCATCATACGGTTTAGAATTTGAATACTAGGCTTGCATCATGAGCATATAAAAACATTATGTTATGTTGTTAAACATAAAAATCTGGTTTCATAAGCATCATGCATCCGTACCCGTTTATATAAGCACCCATGACCTATTTTGCATCATATGCATAAACTTTAAAATCTTATAGTTCTTAGAGAATAGGATGAATGTTTTCAGATGTCGAAAATCAACAATTTGGATTATGCTGCCCTCAATCTCTCTGGAGACAATTACTTACAGTGGGCGTTGGATACTAAGATAAATCTAAAGTCTAAAGGACTTGGCGAATGTATCATTGAGGATAATAATGAGAATGAAAGGAATCGATACAGAACGATATCGATCATTCGTCATCATCTTGTTGAGGGTCTCAAGGATCAATACCTAACCATTGAGAACCCTTTGGACCTTTGGAAAGAATTAAAGATAAGATATGACCACCATAGAACGGTGTTGTTACCAAAGGCCAATTATGATTGGAGGAATCTCAGGTTCCAGGACTTCAAGTCCGTGGAAGAATATAACTCAGCTATGTTCAGAATAGTTTCTCAATTGAGACTATGTGGTGAGAAGGTAACTGAGAAAGACATGTTGGAAAAGACCTTCTCCACCTTTCACACTAATAACGTGTTGCTTCAAAGCAATACCATGAAAGAGGTTTTGAGACATACTCAAAGCTTATAGCATGTCTATTACTAGCCGAGGAGAATAATACACTGCTAATGAGAAACAGTGAGATGAGACCTCCTGGATCAGACCCACTTCCTGAAGCGAATGTGGCCACAGATGAAAAGAAAGAAATTAACCACGTCCAAAGTGATTATAGACATCGTGGTCGTGGACGTGGGGGTAGATGGCAAGGACGTGGCCGTGGCCATTTTAATCCATACGGCCGAGGTCAGGGCCGAGGTCACGGATTCCATAACGATCATTCTAACCGCGGGCGAGGACGAGGACGCGGATACCGAACTGACTATGATCGTAATAACCGTGGTATTACTTCTCAACCACGAGAATCAAACCCAAAATCAGTTTGCCATCGATGTGGAATGAGTAATCATTGGGCTAAGACATGTAGGACTCCCAAGCATCTGGTTGAACTCTATCAAGAGAGCCTTAAAGGGAAGAATCCAGAAACTCATATGATCCAGCATGATAATGAAGGAGATTTCGATCATGAGCAAGATGACTTGATGAATTTTGAAACCTCAGATATACTTAAGTGATTGATTTTGATTTTCTGTTTTGGTGTTTTGTGTTTTGCTTGTTTTACGTTTTTACACTTTATACTTTGGTTTTGTGTTATTGCTTTCTATTAAACTTTATGGAATGAAAGAGTGTTATTTAAAAGTATCTATTGTTATCTCTTTTGAAGTATGAACGATATGGATGTGTTCATTGTGGATAGTGGATCAAGCCACTCGATATTAAGAGATAAGAGATACTTCATTGATCTTACACTTAAAAAGGCAAATGTAACCACAATTGCGGGTATAGCAAATTTAATTGAAGGCCACGGTCAAGCCCATATTTTATTACCTAAGGGCACGCATCTAGAAATTTCTAATGCGTTATATTCACCTAGTTCAAAGGGAAGTCTATTGAGCTTTAAAGACATTCGAATGAATGGTCTTCATGTTGAAACTAAGGACGAGAATAACAAAGTATTCCTTCAAATCTTTGAAACCGTCCATGGCTATATGAAAGTCCTAGAGACTATACCTGCCATTTCTGTGGGCCTTTATTGTGCTAAGATCGGAATGATAGAAGCAAATGCTATGGTAAACAAAGAGTTTACTGAGAATTTCACTTTTTGGCATAACCGGCTTGGCCATCCCGATGCTAACATGATGCGAAAGATATTAGCAAGTACTAATGGGCACACCTTGAAAGAAAGGAGAGTTATCCCAAAGAATCTCACGTGTGAAGCATGTTCACTAGGGAAACTCATTACTAGGCCATCACCAATCAAAGTAACTAAGGAAACGATAAATTTTCTGGAAAGAATTCAAGGAGACATATGCGGACCAATACACCCACCTTGTGGGACGTTTAGATATTTTATGGTCCTTATTGATGCATCCACGAGATGGTCACATGTCTGCCTATTATCAACTAGAAATGTGGCATTTGCAAGATTGCTTGCCCAGCTCATACGTTTAAGAGCACACTTTCCAGATTTTCCTTTAAAGACTATACGTCTTGACAATGCTGGTGAATTTACGTCCCAAGCGTTTAACGATTATTGTATGTCCATGGGGGTAAGTGTTGAATATTCTGTGGCACATGTACATACACAAAACGGTTTGGCTGAATCGTTTATTAAACGCATACAGTTGATTGCTAGACCGTTGCTAATGAGATCAAAACTCCCGGTCTCAGCTTGGGGACATGCAGTTTTACATGCAGCAGAGCTAATTCGTATCAGGCCATCTAGTGAACATAAATATTCCCCATCACAGTTAATAACGGGTCAAGAGCCAAACATATCCCATCTTAAAACATTCGGATGTTCCGTTTATGTGCCTATTGCACCACCACAGAGAACAAAGATGGGACCTCAAAGGAGGATGGGGATATATGTTGGATATGATTCTCCTACTATCATTAAGTACCTTGAGCCAACCACGGGTGATTTGTTTAAGGCCAGGTACGCAGATTGTCATTTTGACGAATCTGTCTATCCAACATTAGGAGGAGATAACAGACTGGTAAAGGAAATTATATGGAATCAAACGTCCTTAAAATGGCAAGATCCTCGGACTCAAGAATGTGAATTAGAAGTCCAAAAGATTATACATTTACAAAAGCTAGCTAATCAATTGCCAGATTCCTTTGCTGACCCGAAAAGAGTAACTAAGTCTTACATACCAGCTGTTAATGCACCGATTAGACTTGATGTTCAAGAGGGACACAATCAAGTTGCTACAGAATCTAAACCACACTCAAAACGTGGCCGGCCAATAGGTTCCAAAGATAAGAATCCTCGGAAAAGAAAGAAAGGTGCTGAAATCGTGGTTGAGGAATCTGATGGAACCCCAGACATAACTGAACCGATAGTTCCAAGCAATGAGACTCGGGACGCCGAGTTTCATGGTTCTGACGTTCCTGAAAATAATGAGATCTCAATGAATTATGTTATGTCTGGAATACAATGGAATAGAAAGTGTGTGGAAATCGATGATATATTTGCTTTTAAGGTAGCACTTGAACTTATGGAGGATCTAGAACCCACGTCGATATATGAGTGCACTCAGAGTGAAAATTGGACTAAATGGAAAGAAGCTATAAACGTGGAGTTGAATTCTTTAAGGAAAAGGGATGTCTTTGGTCCAATAATTAGGACACCCTATGAGATTAAACCAGTTGGACATAAATGGGTCTTTGTGAGGAAAAGAAATGAACATGGTGAAATCGTGAGATATAAAGCACGGCTTGTTGCACAAGGATTCTCACAGAGACCAAGAATAGATTATGAGGAGACATACTCCCCTGTGGTGGATGCTACAACTTTTAGATTTTTGATAAGTCTGGCTATAAGAGAAAAGTTGGATATGTGGTTAATGGACGTTGTAACTGCATACTTATATGGTCCACTGGATAATGAGATTTATATGAGATTACCAGAGGGTATTGAGCTCAAAGATAAGAAAGGTTCTCGAGAACAACACTGCATAAGGCTGAACAAATCCCTTTATGGACTGAAACAAAGTGGGCGTATGTGGTACAATAGATTGAGTGAGTACTTAGTCAAAGAAGGCTATAAGAATGATCCCATCAGTCCATGTATTTTTATAAAAAAGTTTGCAAACAAAGGGTTTGTTATCATAGCAGTTTACGTGGATGATTTGAACATCCTTGGAACCCCTGGTGAAATTGTCCAAACAGTTGAATGCCTCAAGAAAGAATTTGAGATGAAAGACCTAGGCAAAACTAAGTTCTGTTTGGGATTGCAACTTGAGTACATAAATGATGGAATCCTTGTGCATCAAATGGCATATACTGAAAAGGTACTCAAGCGTTTTAATATGGATCAATGTCACCCATTGTCCAGCCCAATGGTGGTGAGATCTCTTGATCTAGAAAAGGATTCGTTTGGTCCTAAGAGAGACTCTGAAGAAGTCCTTGGTCCCGAAGTGCCATATCTCAGTGCCATAGGAGCTTTAATGTATCTGGCAAGCCACACTAGGCCAGATATATGTTTTGCCGTGAATTTATTATCAAGATTTAGCTCATGTCCGACCCAAAGGCACTGGGACGGGATAAAACATATTCTTCGTTACCTACAAGGAACGAAAGACTTGGGTCTATTTTATACTAACCAATCTAAGGACGGTTTAGTTGGTTTTGCTGATGCAGGTTATCTTTCAGATCCTCATAATGCACGGTCCCAGACAGGTTATGTGTTTACTCATGGAGGAACTGCAATATCTTGGCGGTCAATGAAGCAGGCCATTGCAGCTACATCTTCTAATCATTCAGAGATATTGGCAATTCATGAGGCTAGTCGTGAGTGTGTTTGGTTAAGGCTGATGACCCAGCACATAAGAGTGGATTGTGGAATGGCCGAAGGTAAGCAGGAATCGACAGTCTTGTTCGAGGATAATGCAGCGTGTATAGCTCAACTTAAGGATGGATACATAAAAGGTGATAGGACGAAGCACATTCTGCCAAAATTCTTCTTCACATCCGATCTACAGAAAGATGGAGAAATTCAAGTGCAACAAGTACGATCAAGTGAGAATTCAGCAGACCTATTCACCAAGTCACTTCCAACCTCAACGTTCAAGAAACTTACTTATCAGATTGGAATGCGTCGTTTGAAAGACTTGCAGTGAGGTTCAGAACAGGGGGAGTAATACGTGTTGTACTCTTTTCCTTCACCACGGTTTTATCCCAAAATGGGTTTTACTTGGTAAGGTTTTAATGAGGCAACATCCAAAGCGTATTACAAGCCCATTAGAGTTATGACATCCAAGGGGGAGTGTTATAAATCATAGTGGATTGTCATAACTAGTTCTGGTCCGTTTACGGCCCATTAACAGTTAGTCTTTAGGCCGGTTTAATGAATCCTAGTTGAATTAGGATTTTCCTTTTCTCTCTTGTAATAATCCTATATAAAGGATCTTATGATTAATGAATAAACACAATCTTCCCCATTCGTTCTCTTGATTCACAACAAAAATGATATTTTTAGCGGTTTGAGAAACGAATCTATTATCCACTAATAATTGAAATCAATTATTTTTATTAGGTTTACAATAAAAAAATATCTAATTCTCGTTGGAAAACTGTAGGGATCAAATCGCCCATAGAAGAATCGATAAGCCTAAAACGACTAAAGTATACGTCAAACCGGCCCAATGGTCAAGCCCAAAAGATAGAGGCCCATTAATGGCCCAACTAACTTTGTCCAAACCGACCTATTTTTCTATAAATAAGCATGTACCCCCTCACAAATGAGGGATCCGAAATTCTTTACTGAATAAGAACAAAAACAGCTCTCAGCAAATAAATAAGAACAATCTAAGAACCCTAATTCGTAATCTATCTGAGTGTTTGAAACCCTAAGAAGCTCTATTTCCGAAGGATCTTCACAAATCCAATTGTGTGATTTTCCAGCTCGCACAATTTGGCTTTAGAAGGAGGGGGCTACTCGCAACACTAGCTTCATACACAAAACAAACACTTAGAGACGAATTTGCAAGATGTCAATAACGAACCCGCAATCTCCACCGACCGACGGTGGTTCATGTCCGAGGGAGCCAGCGTTGGATAAGCAAACCAACGTAAACAGCCAGTCCGCTTTGGAGACGGAAGCAAACGGATCTGTCCCGACAGGAAACCAGACAATCACCAATACAGGCTCGACCGACCCGGCCACACTAGAAGCTTACAGTCAGCTCAAATCAATGCTTGAGCAGTTGCTCAAGCAGTCGAAGAACCAGGAAACCATCAATAGTAACATGACCGCCGAAATCAGAGCCTTGTCGGCAGCCCGTCAGTCTCAAGGACATCCTCAACGTACTGTGCTTCACATCACCCCGACCACTCTCAGCTTCACCCCAGTGGCCCCGCCTTCAGCTCGCGGGGCTCGCGGGGATCATACACAACCGCCTCTCAGAGATGGGGCCGTCCCCGTCGCAGGTGCGACTGATGACCTTGTTGAGATCGCAGACGATCTGGAGGAACGTGAATTCGGAGCCGCACGACCCAGTCGACCGACCAGTCATATCCAAGGTCGATGAGGGCGAAATCGCGGAGAATATGCGATGGACGGAGCAGGCCGAAGCCCCGACCAATCTCAAAACTATTGCTACGCAGCAAAGGGAGATGGACGAGCTCAAAGCCATCATGCAGCAGACTGCCTGCGATCTCAAAGATATGCGATCACAAGTGCATCACGCAACTAGCAAGGGAGCAAAAATCAAGCGTGTTCTTGAAGAAGCTCGCACTACTCCTTTTACCGAGCGAATAACCAAGGCGCGTCTATCCGATCCGGGGAAGATCAGGGTCCCTATTTACGAGGGAAAGGGCGACCCCACAGAGCACATTTGAGCATTCTCAATCGCTATGGGGCGAGCTAATTTTCGACTCGAAGAAAAGGACATGGGTCACAGCCTCCTCTCCGTGGAGCACCTCAAAGGGGAAGCTCTCAACTGGTTTACGGGAATGAAGAGGAACTCGATCGATAACTTCGCGCAGCTCTCCGAAGCATTCTTGAAGCAATATGCCATCTTAATCAAGCGCAAGTCGTCGTAGGCAGATCTTTACACCATGTCGCAGGCAGCCAGCGAACCCTCGGGAGTTTTCATCGAATGTTTCAATGCGATGCTTGCTCATGTGAAGGGGATCGACGACCAGTCCGTACTGAGCGCGTTGCGGAAAGCCCTGTGGTACAATTCGGATTTCCGAAAGGAAATGACAATTAACGAGCCCTCGTCGATTCAAGACGCACTTCATCGCACTAATGGTTTCACAAAGAGCGAGGATGAAACCAGAGTTATAGTCCAGAAGAATGGGAAGGCCAATAATCCTAATCCGCAGGAAGCCCCAGCTACAAGAAAGAATAAGCAGGGTAACTTTGTGCAGCACGAGGGAGGTTTTAAAGGTGTCCATAACTATAAGGTGGACTAGCCCGACTATGGTCGAGGAAGAGGGCGAGGCCGCGGAAGTGGCACTTTGGGCCGTAGTAATGGCAACACGTGGACGAGGAACTCGCAGTATGATGAATCCTCATATTGCGACTTGCACAAAATGGGCGGGCATTCAACGGCTAATTGCAGAGTGCTCGGTATCTGATTTGCAGCAAAGCTGGCCGCCGGCGAACTCAGAGGAAACATAAGTGTTAACGATTTCCAACTTGAACAATTCGACGATGCAAGAGAAGGAGACAACCCGTCTTGGGACAATAACAGGAGTAACAAACGAGACAGGCGGAACGATAACAAGGCCTACCTCGGCAGGCGAAACGGTAATGAGGACCAAGGCGGCTCGAAGCAAAAGGTCTGCAACACGATCATGGACAGCTCGCGGAATTGCTCAAACACTATCTCGTCAATCAAAGCTTATCAGAGACGAGCCGAGATAAGGGCAAACAAACCAAACCCGTCCAAGTTTACAAACAATGTCGTCCAGTTTGTGGAGCAGGAGATTGATGACATTGACAAACCTCACGACGACCCGCTTGTCATCCGACTCTTCGTCGCAGGTTGGGACACATGTCGCGTTTTGATTGATACTAGAAGCACAGTGGACATCATTTTCATAGACGCTCTTAAGCGTATGGAAATCGACCTCGCTCAAGTCGAATCCCATCCTAATCCTTTGACTGGGTTCAATGGTGAGACTACAATGACACTAGGGACGATCAAACTTCCGGTATGCGCGGAAGGGGTAACTAAAATAGTGGAGTTCGCAGTGTCTGAAAACCCGGCGATTTACAACGTGATAATGACAACCCCTTGGCTCAATTCGATGCGTGCCGTCGCCTCGACATACCATCTCTGCCTTAAATTTCCAACCAAAATCGGGATCAAAACAATCAGAGGAAGTCAGGCGGCGTTACGATCTTGCTTCATGGCCGCGGACAAACTAAGGAGTCAGGCGGCAACCCCGATCCAGAACGAGAAATGAAAAAGATTAATACTGACAGGGAGCCCGCCAAAGAGCCCTTGAACATTTTATAGCAATTACAGGTCGAGGAATCCCGCAACGAGGAAGGAGCGGGTCCGACCTGCGAACCTGTCATATTGGTTTGCATAGACGACGAGTCCCCGAAGAAATGTGTGGAGATAGGCGCATTGCTAGACAAAGCAGTCAAGCTCAACCTCGTCGAATTCCTTAAGAAGAACGTTAATACTTTCGCGTGGGCAGCCGAGGATATGCCCAAGATTGATATCGGTATCATCAGTCACGAGTTGTATGTTGATGCGACCTTCAAGCCTATAAAACAAAAGCGAAGGCGACTCGGTCCAGATAGGGATCAAGCGGTAAATGATGAAGTAGACAGACTCTTGCGGGCCGGTTCAATTTCTGAAGTCAGATATCCAGATTGGCTTGCTAATCCAGTCGTCGTGAAGAAGAAGAATGGCAAATGGCGAGTCTATGTGGATTTCACAGATTTGAACAAGGCTTGTCCAAAGGATAGTTTTCCTCTTCCACATATCGACCACCTCGTCGAGGCCACCTCGGGGAACAGACTGTTGTCGTTTATGGATGCGTTTTCTGGCTACAATCAAATCTTTATGCATCCTGGCGTTCGCGATAAAACATCTTTCATTACAGATCGCGGGATCTATTGCTACGAGGTCATGCCTTTTGGCCTTAAGAATGTTGGGGCTACTTATCAAAGGTTGATGAACAGGATGTTCGCGGACCTCCTCGGCAAGACAATGGAGGTCTACATAGATGATATGCTCATCAAATAGCTCGAGGAGAAGGATCATGTTGGTCATCTCGCATAATGTTTCGCGTTGATAAACAAGTATAAGATGAAGCTCATGCGCTCATCCAGATGGCCTTGGCTATGTGGTAACTCGTCGCGGGATCGAGGCAAAGCCGAAACAAATCCATGCGCTCATCCAGATGGCCTTGCCGAAGACGAAAAGAGAGGTCCAGCGATTGACAGGAAGAGTGGCAGCGTTGAATTGATTCATCTCGCGTTCTACTGACAAATGCTTGCCTTTTTATGACACCCTCAAAGACAAAAAGGGGGCAGCTCGACAGGCATTCAAAATGGACAGATAAGTGTGAAGCGGCCTTCCAGGAGTTGAAACAATATCTCGCGACTCCACCCATTTTGACGAAACCCATCGCAGGCAAACCGCTCTATCTTTACATCGCGGTATCCTTATCAGCAGTCAGTGGAGTTCTAATTCGCAAAGACAGCACTGAGCAGAGACCCATTTTCTACGTAAGCAAGTCGCTAACCGATGCAGAAAAAAGATATCCTTTGACGGAGAAATTAGCACTCACGGTTATTACGTCGGTTTGCAAGCTTGAACCTTATTTCCAATCCCACTCGGTTGTAGTTCTCAATACTTTTCCACTACGAGCTGTGCTATATTGCCCGACTCAATCTGGCCGACTCGCCAAATAGGCCATTGAATTAAGCGAGTTCGATATCGAATATCGCAGTAGGACGACAATCAAGGCACATGTGTTGGCCGACTTTCTAATCGAGTTACCGGAGGCGGCGGCCTCGTCAGAAAATGAAGACCCATCCCAAATCTGGCAATTACATGTGGACGGCTCGTCATCTAAACACGGATCGGGATTAGGCGTTCGACTGTCATCACCAGACGAAGAATCTCTGGAACAATCATTCCGCCTTGGTTTCAAAGCATCAAACAATGAGGCAGAGTATGAAGCCTTACTCGCGGGTCTTCGATTGGCTTAATCACTCAAAATGGCAAGGATAAAAGCTTTTTACGACTCTCAACTCGTCGTGAATCAGTTTAACGGCGAATACGCAACAAAGGACGAACGCATAGAAGCATACCTCACCCTCGTTAAGACATTAACGGCAAAATTCGAATTTTTTACCCTGACAAGAATTCCAAGGGCAGAGAACTCGCAAGCAGATGCCCTCGCTTCACTCGGCTCGTCGGCACTGCCAGATAAAGCTCTTCAAAGAATCGTCCAGGTTGAGTTCATCGAAAAACCGAGTTTCGCGGTCACCAAGGAAGTCAACATGCTGACGAGATCTCAAGTCGTGAAGCAGAGAGCGGATCTAAGCAACGGCTCGGCTACTCGCCCCGTGGCAGATCTGATGGACCTCGACCAAACCAAAGATATTGTCGAACTAGTTTCGATGGATCTTTACCAGTCCGACGCAGTCGGAGCAGATGAAACGATGGATGTGATGGCAGAAAACAACGAGCTCGATCCGGATAATACAACTTTTGACCGTGGTCTTCTTGCTGAACAACTCGAAGAATTACCAGAGGATGCGTACCCGTGTAGCGAGGAACCGCCACTATTCCATGAAATTGACGATATCGCCATCGATGACGCGGATATCATTCGCGGATACAAAATGGATGGATAACATTCACGGATATCTTGCAGACGGTGATGTTCTGACGGATAAGTGGGCGGCTCGCAAATTAAAGGCGCATGCATCGCGTTTTGTTCTGCTAGATGGAGGTGTCTTCAAATGGCGACTGTCCGGGCCGCTCCTCATCTGCGTCGAGGGGGAAGCGGCTCGCCAGATAATGCACGAAGTTCATGGTGGATCCTGCGGTAACCATTCCAGAGGTCGCTCACTTGCCATCCGAATTAAACGACATGGATATTTTTGGCCAACAATGATAAAAGACTGCGAGAGTTTTTAAGTTTGGTCACTTCGCCGTATCCGTTCATGCGATGGGCAATGTATATCGTCGGACCTCTCCATCCGTCTCGGCAGAAACGGTACATGTTGGTCCCGACGGACTATTTTTCCAAGTGGATTGAGGCAAAAGCATTTGGATCGATTAAGGACAAGAATGTTGAAAACTTAGTTTGGAAGAATATCATTTGTCGACACGGCGTGCCCTACGAAAAAGTAACAGACAACGGTTCGCAGTTTATTTCCAAGCATTTTGAACTTTTTTGCGACAAATAGAAGATCAATGTCAGCAAGTCAACACCTCGCTGCCCAGAGGGTAACGGTCAGGCGGAGGCGTCGAAGAAAACACTTATTCACGGATTAAGGACTCGACTCGACGCTAAGAAGGGCCGTTGGGCAGATGAACTCGAGGTTGATTTATGGTCCTATCGAACCACACCATGTCGCGCTACGGACGAGACACCTTTCGTCCTCGTCTATGGAACACAGTGTGTGATTCCTCCCGAGGTCTATTTTCTAGGAGTTCACCGACGATTACTTCCAGAACAGGAAAGTCTCAATCATCTCCTCATGCTCGACGAGCTCGACCTCATCAACGAAAGACTTGATCAAGCTCTTATCAAGATGACTGAATATCAAACAGCGGCCGCCAAGTATTACAACTCCAAAGTGCAAGTTCGGCATTTTTACGAAGGAGACCTCGTCCTTCGCGCAGTGTTTCAGAATACGGCCGAGTCTAATGCCGGCAAACTCGGCGCCCACTGGGAGGGACCTTACCAAATCACGAAGGTAGTTCGTCCAGGCGTCTACGAAATCGCTAACTTGAAAGGCGAAATGAACCCGCGTTCCAGGAATGCGTGATAACAGGTTTTTATCCTATCTAAGATTTCAAACCTATTCTAATCAGATGTAGAATAGTCAGGTTCTTTTCAAGGACCGGCAATACACTCTAATCTAATGTAAATACAAATTTAGCTAAGTAATTCAAGTTGGTTTAAGTTGTCACAATTTAAATAAGCAAAACAAATAAAATTCGATGTAAACAATAATGAGAAAAACGTTAAGCTAGGGTAAATATCTCAGAGAATAGATCATCAAGAACCAAGCAATTATTCAGGATATCAATTAAGTGCCAATTTGATAACAGGTTTTTATCCTATCTAAGATTTCAAACCTTTTCTAATCAGATGTAGAATAGTCAGGTTCTTTTCAAGGACCGGCAATACACTCTAATCTTATGTAAATACAAATTTAGCTAAGTAATTCAAGTTGGTTTAAGTTGTCACAATTTAAATAAGCAAAACAAATAAAATTCGATGTAAACAATAATGAGAAAAACGTTAAGCTAGGGTAAATATCTCAGAGAATAGATCATCAAGAACCAAGCAATTATTCAGGATATCAATTAAGTGCCAATCTAGAACTCAATCATAAATTCAAGAGAATCCACTGTCGTGGCATCCACTACTTCATCAATTAATCTAGCACCCTAAACTGTCGTTTGAGACTAAAGAGAATCGATGAGCATAACGAATAGGATTGATTTGTTCACGAGTTGCCTAAACTTCAACTGTCGTTGGCTAAGGGTCAACACGCCCATCTAAGTTCATTCAAGTAATTCACTACACTTTTGATGAGTGAATTCAACCTAAAATCAAAGGCTAGGTAATTAAGCTAGTCTAGGCAATAAGTTCAACTTAGATGAAGATAACAAAACATATATACAACCTATCTATGTTTAGTTCAAGAATTCCTAATTCCCATCGAAAACCCTAACCTAACAAAGGTGACTACTCGCACATGGTGAAATCAAACACAACAAAGCAATAAAGAGAATTCATGATGATATGGAAAGAGATTAGGGTTTAGAATTCTTCTCAATAGAGTTGTGGAATGAATCTCCAAATTACAAGCTTAGAACGAAGGAACGTGAACAGTGAAAAACGTGTAAAAAGAAGTAAAAGAAAGGCGTGTGTAAGTCTCTTTGTAAAAGAAGTGTAAAAGGGGTGTGAAAGTGGCGTCAAAGAAGCGTATCTTTTTCCAAAGGAATACTTCCTCTTTTAAAGGAGAAAGAGGCAGCTAGGAAAATAAGAAAGTAAATCTTGGATAAATCTTCTAGGTAGATCTTCTATTTAGTGAATATCCTCTTTTGCAAATCTTCTGAGTAAATATTGAGTTTAGTGAATATTCCTTTTCTTCAAATCTTCTAGATATTCACTTAAACGGCGGCAATCTTCTAGGTAATCTTCTGGGGAGCAGTCAAATCCATTCTGGGAGCAGGTGCTCTCGTCTTCTGCTTCAAAAACCTCCAAAAGATCGTGTTTTCCTTCCTTTTCACCAAACCTCCTAGCAAACTCCAACTCTTCATTCCAGCCACCTTTGGACCTAAAAAGACTCAATACAAAATAGAAAGACTCGATAAAACCCTACAAAATAATGGTTAGAATACGCCAAAAATGGAGTATATCAATGCGCGACATCTGAAAAAGTACTACTGCTAAAAGTACTACTTTTTCAAAAAAAGGGGGGGAGTGGATCCATATATTCATACTCCCAAACTCGATGTGTACTAAACTAAAAGTTTATTACGATTCAATTAATTCGCAAATGACTTAACTGTCTACACGCGACAATTCGCAAACGACTTAACTGTCTACACGCGACATCTATGTCAACTCGTCGTCATTACTGACCATAATGGCGATCTATATAACACTTCATCGCGAAGTTTTCCTATACATCCATATTGGATAAAGCGCGCTATACAAATTTAGAGTTCATCACAGGAGCAGATTTATTCACGGGAATATGCCCGTAAACCAGGATGTTCATCTCGCAAAACCTAGTTATACTTAAACACTGGTCGAACTTGGCAAATGTAATCGGGTCAGAGATTCTGCGGAACTCGTCTGCACCGAATTTTGTTCAAAGTAACGAACTATAACAGGCTTCGCTAAACGAGCTCTAAAAGGCTCGCCAAAAAACGGCGAATCTTAAAATGATAAAGAAGTCGCTTGAAAGAGTTCTTTAACATTTCGTTTCGACCAACCAAGCAAGTAAAATGTTACAAGTTGGATAAAGCCGTACAGGCAGCGAAACGATAAAAATTCTAAAAACCTTAGGAAAAACAAAAACAAGTCTTAATACCTTAAACACAATTTGGATTAGGCGACCAGCTCGCCTTCTTCAACCCTTTTGTCTTCGGCTGGAGCAACAGTACCAGCCGAACCCGCCACCTCGCAAGTTTTGGGATCCTGTTCAGAAGGAGCCGGCCTGCGCAGAGGTTCAGTTGATGCAACTTGGTTGGGATGAGCAGTCTTATTAATCTCAGCCGACCCGCTATCATTCAGCTCTTCGCTAGCACCTCGCAAATGCATGCCCAGCGAACCGTCGTTGGATCCAGAAGCTACATTAACTCCAACAGACATAGCAACGGTCTTGACTCGCGGAAAAACAACTATATCCCTTACATTAATGAGAACCACATAATTCATACCTAGCGTCTTCCTCAACTCAGCGACTATCTCATCAAAGACATCATCGGCAGAGCCCAGCTTCGCCTTGTTCTCGACAAGAAAAGCACGTTCGGCTTTGGGATCGAAGGGTTCCTCGGCATCACCGTTTTCCATGTCGTCAAGGAGTTGGAGGTTAGAATCCGCTTGCGAAAGATGGACCATATTCTTAATCGGCTTTTTCATCATTCGACAAAAAAATTCGTTAGAACGGATCAGTTGAGCTTGAACCTCGGCAGCCGTGGTTCGCCTCGCAGATGAAGCAGCCGCCTTAAGATCTCTCTCGCAATTCGAGTTCAGAGCCGACAACTTTGCCTCTAGTTCGACAATTTTCTCCTCGTCCTTCTTCTTTTCAAGACCAACTCTTTGTCAAGTTGTCAGAGCTCTTCCTATACGCGTCGCGCTCAGCAGTGAGTGTGTTTATTTTATCTGCGACTTGCTTCTTTTCGGCTTCTTCCTTCCTCCTGGCCTTGTCGATAAAGGCCTGCCTAGACCTCGCCTCCTGATCATACGCTATGATCATTCTGTTGCAATGAGCGACAGCCTGCAGAAGGGTTGAAGTATGAGGAAAGAAGCAAGACGGAACATATAGAATAATGGGAATTCACCTTGGCCTGGCGAGACGCGAATTCCTTGTAGAGCTCGCTCTTTGTCAGCATTTCCGGGATTGGGATATTGTCGCCAGGGTATGTGATCTTAGCCATTAAGGCGGCCGCGGCAGACGGATCGTCATAGAGTTCGACGGACCTTCCGGATCGTGGACCTGGAGGAATGAGCTCGTCTAAGCGCAGAGTAGGCAGCTCTCGACGAGTTTTCTTTGCATCGTCAGCTTTGCCTTTGCCTTTATCAGAGGCTGAGTGTTTTCGTTTCCGAATCAGGCTGTTCTCGGACTCGATGGGCTCGTCAGTAATGGTAATTGTCTGCGAAGGAACGACGGCCAAAGGACCACTCGCATCTACAGCTGCCGCTTTGTCATTCTTTGCAGCAGGAGTATTTTCCTTGGCTACACTTCGTACTGATGTTTCGGCGACAGGAGTGGCTGTATTTGGATCGATCTTTTTCTTGGCCTTCGCAACTTTCTTCTTGGCGATATCGCGGAAAGTGGGTCAGTTCGTCATGATGTCGAGATCTTCAGACTCACTTCGATAAAGGCAATTTTCCTCGTTGTTTCGAGCAAACTCGCGAGCTCGAAGAACTCTCTGAAGATGGAAGTGGCGGATCCAAAAATACTTCCGAGCCTTAAGCTTGTTGAACAGGTCGTCGATTCCAGAGACGGGAGTGCCTAGCGGTCTGCGAGCTGTGAAAAAAATTCTGCAACAAGTTAAGATAAAGCATATAAAGGAGGAAGTTCGCTCGATAACTTTAAGGAATTCTACCAAGAGTTCCCCACTTCGCCACCGCCGGGTGTTCTTCTTCAACTGATGCTGCTGATATCGGCACAAAGAAAAAGAATTGTCGCCAATTATGGTCTTTGTTTGGAAAGTCGTCAATAATCTTAAACTGGGGGCGGCTCGCCAGATTATATAACTTCTTGCCGCACGGGTCGACGTTCTTACGGAATTCGAGAAAATTGTAAAGATGACGGACTCCGATGGGCTCGCCATATTCGGCAGCTCGCATCAGAAGTCCGACCAGTTGACGAATTCCTCTTGTATTGATCTGCGCGAGCGCGATGCGATGAACCCACATATACCGCAGAATCGTCACTGGAATAGGGAGTGTAAGGTAAAAATCCCTAAACCAGCATTTTTATACGAAGTGAATGTGCCGGCAGGTGGGTTGTCTTCTCGTTGCCCAATGGATGACACAATCATCTCGACCGCATCGGGGATTCCGCATTCTAGGCGAAGGGTTGCCAGGGAATCCTCATCGGACCATGAAGAGCCTGGAGGTGGGCGTTGTTTTCGCCTCGACTTCATTTTCTTGACATTGGTTGCTCCGGATCCAATCCAGGCCTTCAATCTTTCTGCTTCTACAAGAGGTTGTATGCCCAGTTGCATTCTTTAATTTTTACATGGAGAGGCGGCTCGGCAGGGCTGAGCGACTAGTCACGAAGATGTGGAATTTCAACAACTAACCTTTACTCATTAGCAGCAGGAATCTAGCCAATCTGCGAAGGTCGCGAGGTGCCAACTCCCTCATGGAATTCCGTTCCTGGAGCTCGCGTCGGTGAAACAGTCCCCCTCGTCTCGCGACTTTGCCTTAAGACGGGGGTGGGATAAGAGAACAAGTTGGCAAGGGGAGAATTACTTCTAGCTTGGTCCTCTCGACCAGAAGTACTCGCGCCCTCTCGACCACGGAACTGACCGCAACTTGAACTCGCGTCAGCTAGCGACTCGCTATTGTCAGAATACTCCCAGATCAATCTTTCCCTCTCGGGGAGCTTGGCAGATCTCGCAGATACGATTGAATTCGTTGACGACATGATTTTTCGGATCAAAAAGGGGATTTTTCAGTTTTCCTCACAAGAACACGGCGGCGGCGAAGTGATGGGACGGCTAAAACCCTAGCAAAAACTTGAAAGGAAAAACGAGAGAAAAAGGAGACAGAGTACCTGTTTCGGAGAAATGGAAATTATGAGAGATATTTGAGGAACATCGTTCTTTATATAGGCATGTTGCGGATCAAGTTTCATGGTGGGCCTCATTTCAAAATGGGCCGAAGATCTGGGCTTAGAAGATCACGGTTTCAAGGAGGTTTATACCAACTTGTGATCCCGCGGTTTTAAATAAGCTCGAAACGCAACCCCGCGAGCTCACCTTTAAGTTAATTCGCGACTTCAGAGCTTCGCGTTCTCAAGACCTCGATTCTCAGGGATTGCCATGGCCTCGCAATGTCTCTAAAGTTTATCAAATCGCGCCCTCGTAACTTGTTCAAATTGATCTATGGTTTCGTAATGATCATACGGCGATAGGAAGGCGTTGTCGCAAAATGAAACTTCGTCAAATTAGTTCACGACCTCGCTGCTAACTTCGTCAAATCAGTTCGCGACCTCGCTGCTAACTTCATCGAATAAGTTCACGACCTCGCTGCTAACTTCATCAAATCAGTTCGCGACCTCGCTGCTAACTTCATCAAATCAATTCGCGGCCTCGCAGCTTTATTCCGTCAAGTCGGCTCGCGATTTCTCGGTTTCAAATTAGCTCGCCGATTGGTTAAACAGTCAGCTCGCAGATTTGGAACACATCCATCTCGTCGTCTCGCATCTTCAAGCAGCTCGCGGATAACGAGCGCGATCAGCTCGCGACTTTGCAGGTTCGAGATCGACTCGCTGATAACGTCGCATCAGACAGCTCGCCGAATTGGGTACAACCATGTCACTTGGGCTCAGCAACATCGGCCAAACACGTTAACAGTCTATTGGAAATCGATTCTTCATTTGGACACCCTTACTTCAACATTTTTTAATTAAATTGTTGAACTGGGGGGCTAACTGTAGGGGTCAAATCTCCCCTACAAGAATCGATAAGCCTAAAACGGCTAAAGTATACGTCAAACCGGCCCAATGGTCAAGCTCAGAAGATGGAGGCCCATTAAAGGCCCAACTGACTTCGTCCAAACCGACCTATTTTCTATAAATAAGCATGTACCCCCCTCACAAATGAGGGATCCGAAATTCTTTACTGAATAAGAATAAAAACAGCTCTCAGCTAATAAATAAGAACAGTCTAAGAACCCTAATTCGTAATCTATCTGAGTGTTTGAAACCCTAAGAAGCTCTATTTTCGAAGGATCTTCATAAATTCAATTGTGTGATTTTCCGGCTTGCACAAAAACTTGTGTTGAGATTTTATAGTCTTTTTCTCCAATTAAATTTTGAATTTTATATTTGCTTTTATTAAGTCGATTTCTTTTTTGGTTAAACTACCTAATATTCCCCTATTATTGATCTTTTGTGCCAGAAAAAAACAAAAGAGATTTGTACCAGCATGATCCGATATTTCTATTTTAAATTTTCAGAATAAATAATTCAACAAACGCAAAATGACAAAAATATGCAAAATAGCAAAAATATATATATCAAACACAAACCATTTTCTTATGACAAAATAGCATAAAGATATCTATGGAGCGTATATGATTTAGTTACATAACACGCAGCATCAATTATAATTTTTTTTTTTTTTGTCGTCAAGATAATTCATTGATTTAGAAAATAGTTTACATCGGCCATTTTACAATATAGTTTTGAGAAACATTTCGAGCATGCTTAGCCATTTGATCTACTGTAACTAATGCATTCCTTGAAACATGTTGAAATGCAAAGTTACATTTCCTGGCTATTCGAATAATATCATGAAGAAGGATAGCATATGGTAAGTGATTGATCTGATGAACACGGACAGCATCAATTATAATTTAATCTCGTGTAAGTAGTGTGAACTGTGGACTATGCTGCTCGAATTAATTAAACTCTTTAACTACAAGGACTACCAAGATTTGTAAAATAGTTATAGGGAAATAAATAAACATATATAAATGAAAATTAGTGGAAAATAAATGTGAAAAGAATTGTTTGTTGCTCTCTCGGGCACATAAACCGAGAATTCAAATCAAGATCTCATATTCATTTTTCTTCACCGTATGCCGACCATTCTCCGCCGCACGTACCACCTCTACACAGTTTAACCATCAAGTTAATTCACATTATCATCTTTCCTCACTCTCCATTTTCTTCTGTGTTTCTTCACCGGCGCGGGATCTCCGGCCTTGGCCTCGAAACACCAAACAAGCTCCTCTCTGACCTTGCTTACTCCTCTAAGCTTAGGGAGGGCTAAAGATCTCTCTCTCCGGCTTTAGTCTCCGTCATCGATTGGGAAGTCAAACACAGATCCGATCTCGGATCTGACCTCCGCCGCCTCAAAACTTCTAGCCAAGTGCTAAGATCTTAGTTTTCGAGTTACAACTCACGCTCTCTTATCCAGAGACGTCTCACCGGAAATCCCTCGAGTGCACATTCTCCAAAACCGAAGTTTATCTTCGACAAAAACCAGAGACTTCGTCTCCATTGTTGTGAGAATGAACAAGGCATAAACCACCTCTAGCCTTAGTGCTAAGATCTCTAATTTTGGTCAAAAATCTCATGCCCCCTCTCTGATCTTGAGATACAAGTACTCTTAGGAATCGGAGATCTTTTTATGTCATCGAAGATCAACAAAGAAGCCTTCAGGTATCAAGATATCACTTCGGGGGCGAGGTTCATCGGAGTTATCTCCGGTTTGTTCTACCACGGTGGTTTAGATCTGGTTTTGCTCCAACACACGGAAAAAAAAAAAAAAATCCAAAATCCTCTTCTAACTTAAAGCTATGTTGTTATTTGTATTAAAATAAACTACATCTACTGTAACGAGAAGATTTGGGGGGACATAATCAATAAGATCCACCATTAAGGAGATCTGGTCTCCAAAAAATCACGGCGGTCGAGATCTGGTCTCTAAAAAAAAAAAAACCAAAAACCTCTTCTAGCTTAATGCTATGTTGTTCTTTGTAGTAATTTAACATCATCTACTGTTACGAGAACATTTGCGTGAGCATAATCAACAAGATCTACCACCAAAGAGTATTATCTATGAATAAAATTTTCATATGAACAGTGTTTACAAAAATCAAATCTAGCATCTAGCTAAGCAGCTGCATTCACGTTATCAATTCGCTAAAATGGATGTAATAGCTTGGAATTGTCAAGGAGCGGGAGTTGATCTGACAAAAGACAATTTAGAAGAATTACACCGATGCTTTCGTCCTAGCTTTCTATTTTTATCAGAGACAAAGAACAAGAGGTCATTTCTGCAAGATTTGCAAGTATCTATGGGTTATGATCACGTTTTTACAGTTGAGCCGAGAGGTAAAAGCGGCGGTCTAGCTCTCTTTTATATGGATGAACCTACGGTTGTTATCGCTTATTCAGATAATCGCTTGATAGACGTTGAATCTACTTTTGAAGGACATAAAATTTTTATGACTTTTGTGTATGGTGATCCGGTTGTTGAATACCGAGAACGTGTGTGGGAACGCCTTACGAGAATGAGTCTAACTCGGCAAAATGCTTGGCTTATGATCAGTGATTTTAATGAAATTATCGGAAATCATGAAAAGCGAGGTGGACGGAGTCGACCAGAGCCCTCATTTATTCCATTTCGAACCATGTTGGATAATTGTGGAATGATTGATTTCCCACATACAGGGAATCCACTTTCATGGGTAGGACTTCGCAAAATTGGTAATGTAAGAACAAAAGTAAAATGTCGTCTCGATCGAGCTGTAGGCAATGAAGAATGGCATACCCTCTTTTCCCACACTATGGTGGAGTATCAAAAACTATGGGGTTCCAACCATAGACCAGTGCTAGCAAGAGTCCGATCCACGATTCAACACAAACAAAAGAATTTTCGTTTCAATTAAAGATGGATCGGGAAACCCAAATTTAAAGAAACTGTGACTACATGATAGGGCATCTCAAGTGGAATCCCACATAAGGATTTTCATCAGAGATTATCCTCATGCTTATCACACATCTCGAGATGGAGGAAATCGACGGTCACGAACTCAGCCAAACTAATTGAAGAGCTTAAAGATCAATTAGACCGAGCTAATGCTGATGATGATTCCCCCCTCGAGGATGTGGAAGAAATTTGAAGGAAACTTCTCCATGCCTTTCGGGAAGAAGAATTATATTGGCACTCGAAGAGTAGAGTCACTTGGCGGTGTTATGGAGATAGAAATACAAGTTTCTTCCATGCCACCACAAAACAGAGGAGAGCCCAAAATCGTATTATCTGCTTAAAGGATAAAAACGGTCACTGGGTCGAGAGTGAAAAGGGGGTGGCAAAAGTTGCAACTAATTATTTTGAGACACTATTTACCACTTCGGAATCTCAAAACTTGGATGATTCACTCTGGTACGTTACCGAGAAGGTTTCAGAAGATGATAATGTACAACTTACCGTTGAGCCGACGGAAGCCGAAATAAAGGCAGCTTTGTTCAACATACATCCAGACAAGACCCCTGGACCCGATAGGATGACAAGTCGATTCTATCAGAGATTCTGGCACGTGGTGGGCCAAGACGTAATAAGACTAGTGAAAGACTTCTTCAACTCTGGATCCTTTGACCCACGACTGAATCAAACCAACATTTGTCTTATTCCAAAAATAAACAGACCACGGGCAATGCAAGAATTCAGACCAATCAGTTTGTGTAACGTTAGCTACAAGATCATATCAAAAATCCTATGCAGCCGGCTAAAAAAGACCCTCCCGAACCTAATTTCGGAGACACAATCGGCCTTTACGGCTAGACGTCAAATAACAGATAATATTTTACTCGCTCAAGAGAATTTTCACGCCCTAAGGACCAACAATAGTTGCAGATACACTTTCATGGCTATGAAAACCGATATGAGTAAAGCCTACGATAGGGTTGAATAGAGTTTCCTAGAAGCCGTCATGCTAAAACTCGGTTTTTTGAAAAAATAGGTCAAATGGCTTATGTTTTGTATATCATCAGTATCGTATCAATTCTTGATCAATGGTGTGCCTAAAGGAAGAATCAAACCGTCCCGGGGAATTAGACAAGGAGATCCTCTATCTCCGTTTCTATTCATACTATGCACAGAAGCTCTCATCTCCCTGCTTAAAGGGGCAGAGGAAGAATCTCGTATTACAGGATTAAGAATTGCTCAAGCAAGCCCGAGAGTTTCCCACCTCCTTTTTGCTGATGATAGTCTCTTTTCTGCAAAGCTGAAGTCCTGCAATGTGCAGAGATCTTAAAAATCATCAAAACCTATGGTGATGCATCTGGTCAACAACTAAATCCTAACAAATCCTCTTTACTTTTTGGGAATAGAGTTGATCATCAAATCAAAAGCGAAATCAAGAGGGTCATCGACATAACAAGCGAGGGAGGTATGGGCATGTATCTAGGGCTACCAGAACAAATATGTGGCTCCAAGGAAAAAGTATTCGCGTATGTTCAAGATCGGCTAAACAACCGGATTAACACTTGGTCTGCAAAATTTCTTTCCAAAGGAGGGAAAGAGGTTCTAGTAAAATCAGTGGCACAAGCTCTTCCGACATATGTTATGTCGTGCTTTAAACTCCTTCAGGGCATCACAGATAAACTCAGGAGCACTATATCTAACTTTTGGTGGAGTTCTCGTCAAAATAGTAGAGGATTACATTGGATCGCTTAGGATAAGATTTGTACCTCTCGAGACTCGGGCGGCCTAGCGTTCAGAGATTTACATGAGTTCAACTTAGCCCTCCTTGCAAAACAGTTGTGGAGGCTGATCCACTATCCAACATCTCTCTTCGCTAGAGTATTACGTGGACGATACTATCCCCAATCATCCTCGATGGTAGAACGTAAGGCTAGATCTCCCTCATATGGTTGGACTAGCATTATGGCGGCAAAACCCCTACTCGGACTAGGGCTTCAGAAGACTATTCGCTCTGGTTATAATACCAAGACCTGGAGTGAATCATGGATTCCAGACACACCGGCTCGGGTACCAAGGCACCTTGATAGACACACCTGGCGAGACCCCCATCTACTTGTTAAAGATCTTATTCTACATAGCTCACCGGAATGGAACCACACAAGAATCCGGGAATTATTCCATCCCGAGGATGTCGCTCTTATTCTAGGGTTGAAACCTAGTAGAACTTTCAAACTAGATGGCTATGCGTGGAGTTATACAAAATCAGGAATGTATACGGTTAAATCTGGATACGAGTTACTCCACAACACAAACCAAAGAAGAGTACAACCCCAACAGATATCTGAGCCGAGCATCACATGTCTAATTAGCCAAGTGTGGAAAATCAAGACCCCCGGAAAGCTTCGACACTTTATGTGGCAAGCTTTAACGGGGTGTATAGCCACTTGTCAACGACTTACTTACCGGCATCTTGGAAATGATAAGAGTTGTCCGAGATGTGGTGCATCAGAGGAAACTATCAATCATATGATTTTTGAATGCCCTCCGACCCTCCAAGTGTGGGCCTTATCGGACTATCCGTCTCTTCCGGGTTGTTTCCCGAGTACATCCCTTTACCAAAATATGGATTTTCTATTTTGGAGGGCAAAAGAAAGGGGTCTCCCCAAACCACAAAGGGACACATTCCCGTGGATCATTTGGTTCATTTGGAAGGCTAGGAACGACAAGCTCTTCAATGGGAAGAATGTATCACCTGCGATTACGCTTCAAGTAGCCCAGCTAGAAGAGGAAAGCTGGCGATGCGCGAATTTGGCTAGAGAAGAAGACGAAGAGGAAGATGGCAATACTACCGAGATTGAAGATATCACCCGATCCGAGCATCCACATATCCCGATCTGCCAAGTGGATGCATCTTGGGCAGATCCAGGGCCCACTAGCGGTCTTGGATGGTGCCTCACGGACACATCAGGGCAAACACACACCGGCAAGCAAGGATGCCGAAGAAGCCTCTTAGCCTTACATGCAGAGTTCGAGGGACTTCTCTGGGCGATGGATTGCCTTATTCAACAACGCGTTCCTAGAGCCCGATTTGAGACGGATTGCTCAAACTTACTGACGATGACTGACGATCCGATAGATTGGCCAGCTTTCCAGTCTGAGCTAGATCACTTCGCCGAACTTAGAGAAAAGTTCACTTCCTTTCAATTAGGTTATATCCCTCGTTCTTGTAATGTCCGTGCCGATACTCTTGCAAAAGCGGCACGAGCATGTAATCTTATCTTTTTACATGTAGATCTCGACGATTTGGTAGATAGCACCCGATTTCGGGATGTTTCTACTGACCAAATGTGATTTAATATATGGAGCTTGATGATAAAAAAAAAAAAATGAAAATTAGTATTATCACGCGAGAAAGCACGAGTGGGTAACTGGTAAGCTTTGTGCAGACTGCTGAGTGTGTTTCATTGAACAACAAATCGATATTAAAATAAAACAATTAATTAAAAATTCAGGAGTTTTTGAACGGCTACATTTTTACGAATAATGATGTGTAATCTCTCGACGGTTCTGGTTCTCCGCGCCGTTCACACCGACCAACCTCGTAAGTTTACAAACGGTCGAGCCTTATACATATTTATATTCTATTATTCGTCCATGCGTTCTCTATTTATTCCTATATGTATTTGTATTTTTGTTCATGGATTTGAATGGTTACAACGGTGGAGGTAATAAAAATTTCTTTTACATAATATCATTTTTGAAATAGATATGTTAGGGTCAAATATCATGTATAAAAATTAGTCTGCAAAAAAAAAATGCAATCTGTAAAAAAAAATTGTTATAGCTTTATAAATTTTTGTAAAGCCTTAAAATTTTTTGTAATGCTTATAAATTGTAAAGCCTTATAATTTTTTTTTGTAGATTTAGAAGTTGTAGCTGTATATTTGTAGCTGTAACTATTTTAAAATAAAAAATAATTAGTAAGTACACAATATGTGATGTAAAAAAATTTGCAGCAAAAAAAAATCTGCAACAAAAAAAAATTGTAGCAAAAAAATCTAACATATAAGGCTTTACGCTTGTGACATGTTACAAAAAAAAAAAAATGGGTTATAACTTTGAAAAAAAAAGCTACATCATTATTGATAAAAATTAAAAATAAGGTTGTATTTTTAGGAATAAAGCTACAACATGATAAGTAGAAATTTTATAATTTTTTAAAAAACAAGACTGTAGACTAAAGTTAAACCCTAAACAATCACCCCCTAAACTTTTATATATGTATTTAGAGATATATTTAGAAAAAAAAAAAAATTTAGATATCTTTTTTTTTTTTTGCTAAAATTTTAGATATATATTAGTAGTTGTTTTTAATAGTCCTGAAATTATGTTAAATTACCATATGCAATTATTTTAGATTCGGATATAGTTATTCAATGAAGTGTACGGGGTTTTTATTTGTCCTAAAACGAAAATATAATAACATTCACAGTATCAAATTAGATCACGTATATTTAGTGATAAATGGTGCTAACAATTGTATCAAAATAGATATTTAGTTTCAACTCGAATACTTCCTTTTTCGATAGCAAAAAGAAAACAAAAAAACAAAAAATGGTAAGAATATGCCAAACACGCCACATGTAATATTCCTCCACGAAAGCTAACTCTTCGCTTTCGTGGCATTTTCCCGTAAATCCATCCAAATCAATAAGGGCATTTACGTCATTTAATACCTGACGGAAACTGTAAGTTAAACAGAGAGAGAAAGTCCCGTATCCATTTTATCCAGTAACCCCAAAACCTCTTATAAAAGCAAAGACTCCCTCATAAACTAATTTTTCTCACAAACCAAATAAACAATAAATTTCAAATTCATAAAAAAAAACAAAAGCAAATTTCGAAAATTATTTAAATCTCTTCTTCCTTCTTCATTAATGGCGACCGGAAATAGCTACTACGCACGGCCAAGCTACAGATTCCTCGGCACCGATCAGTCCTCTTACTTCGCCGCCACAGATTCCGGTCTCGAATTTGACGAATCAGATCTCTATGCATCTTCCGGTGGTTCGATCCACTCAGATTCGCCGGATTTTCGCTGCAAAATCTCTACACCGAACCGATCCGGTAAAAAATCGTCGAATCGGCCTTCCTCGTGCGCCGCTTCGTCCGCCGTAGCGGCGTCGTCGCTTCCGGTGAACGTACCCGACTGGTCTAAGATTCTCCGGCAAGAATACCGCGATAATCGCCGGATTGACGACGACGGAGATTGCGAAGATGGTGACGATTGGTTAGATGCGAGCGGAGGAAGAGTACCGCCGCATGAGTTTCTGGCGAGGACAAGAATGGCTTCGTTCTCTGTTCATGAAGGAGTTGGGAGGACATTGAAAGGAAGAGATCTGAGTAGGGTTCGAAATGCAATTTTTGAGAAAATTGGGTTCCAAGATTAAATATTTGGAGAATTTTTTTGAGGTTCCCAATTTTATAATTTTTGGCTTACTTCAATCGTTTTCTCTTTGTTTATGAGTAACTACTATCTGAGAGAGAGAGAGCATAGAGTATTTCTAGGAATGCCCCTCGATTTATCGTCTACTACGGAAATCTTACCCATGTAATTTTTTTTGCTTTTAACTTCTAAGATTTATCACATTTTGCGTATTATGATAATGAGTAATAGATAATGTTCTTAGGAAAACAGGAAATCTCATCACTAACAATCAAAACTAGAAAAAGCAGATTGTTGGAAAATTCATTGTTGTAAGAAATTTTAAGGGGTGAAAATGGATAAAATAGAAAAGGGAGGGGGCGAAAGAAAAAGTTTCAATTATTGGTGGGATCTTGTGTGTTTGATGTGGTGTGTTCTTAAAATATAAAATTATTAAAATTTGAGTAAAATGAAAAAAGAGAGTGTTTTTGTGGAGTATTTTAAAATATAAAATTAATAAAATTTGAGTAAAGAGAGTAGATAGTGAGTGTGTTTAGGAAAAGGAAGAGGAGAATATCTAATATTGGATATTTTTAAGAGTGTTAGGAAAATAAAAAGAAAGTGTTTAAATATAAAATTAATAAAAGTTGAGTAAAAGGATGAAAGAAAAGGTATAAAGTTGAGTAAAAGGAAAAGAGAGTGTGTGTTTTAATAATTTTATATTATAAAGACACTTCAAAGTCTCTATTGTTGATGCTCTTAATTTAATAACTTTTATAATTTAAAAAAGTTATGAAGTTTTTAACCTATGGATTGATGATGCGTGTGATCTTTTCTTTCGAAAATTAGTAAATCTGCAAGCTACTGCGTGAACGGTTTTCGTGTTACGGGTTTTATACGGAACATGTAATTCATGTGATTTCGAGGATTATGCCTTATTCCCCTAATGTAGAATTTTTTTCATTGTCCAAGCACATTTCGTGAAAAAAAAAATGGAATTCCTCTTCTTCTTCTTTGTCCCAAAAATCTCTAGAATTTACGGTAAATAGGTTTTCTAATTGTAGCTACGTTCTACAAAAACTACAAAAAATACATATTATCATCTTATACGAAAAAAAACAATCATCTTATCTATGTAGACCGTTCGGGGGTTCCAATTCGGTTAATTCAGATATCGGGTTTAAAGTTTTAAGAATATGATATCCATTTGGGTATTTAAAAATTTCAGTTCAGTTTCGGATTCGGATTCCCGAAATATTCATGATTACGTAATATTTTTCCAAATTTTGTTCGATTTATCTATTTTAACTCAAGTTATCTGAAAGATAAAATACCAAAATTTTAAATTTTAAAGAATATATCTAACTAAATTGATTATTTTAGCCAAACATACCCATAATTCCCCATTTTGCAGAAGAAAACATACAAAAAACTATCAAAATTGCCCTAAAATATATGAACATATCCGATCTTTAATTTTCTGTTTCGTGTAATTCGGATATCCCTTCGGTTTTCAGTTCGGTCCGGAGACAGTTTTAGTTTTTTCGGTTTTAGGAATATAGTACCCATTCGGGTATATTATAAAATTGGGTTTGGTTCAGTTCGGGTAATTTCGAATCGGGTTCGGTTCGGTTTCTCGGTTTCGGATATTTTGTCCACCCCTAATTCTTATC
>OY755205.1:37824316-37890251 GCA_963576765.1 Draba incana
AAACCTTTACCCAACTCGGTTTCTTTTATTTCATTCATTTACGTTCCAAGTTATCTTCTCATTATTCTCAATGTTTTTTTTTGTGTCAAATATCATCCATGTTTACAATCACTTATTTCGTTAATAAACGAATGAAGCTTTTTCTTTGTTTGAAAGATTTATATTTCTAAATATATTTTTTGACACTAAATAAAAAACAAAACAACGTGTTTGATAAAGCCTAGATATCAAATAAAAATGGTTAGTTTTAGACCTAATTAAGAAGGGACTAGGGATCATAAAAGAAATTTTTGGTTAGGATAATCGAAAAAGAGGCAATCTCTAATGTTCAGATGGAGTGCATTTTAGTGTTAAAGGTGAAGTGTGTGCATGTTTTTTTCCGAGTTAAGCATCAGTCTCTTGCTCTATCCATCCAATCACACATCCCCCTCCCTCACTAAAGAAAAGAATTATGATGTAGGTATAGGAAAAACACCCTTGCACACTATAGATATGAAGTCTACGATGTGTAGATAGTTTAATATCGTGGAAAATCTATATTATTTGAACTTTGAAACATGAACACGTTTATGTCTGCATGAAAGCTCCATTTCTGATCTATGTAATAACCTAAAAAAATATATAAAATTGTACCTCTCTTCTTCGATTCAAAAGTTGGTCTTGACTTTTGGGTATGTTTCTTGTAAAGGTGGTAGCACTGGTGTTGCAACATATTTAATACTTATGTTGTCTTCTAAATATGAATTTAGATAAATGAACTGGGTTTTTTTTGGGATAAAAAATGGAGTAGTTTTTAAGTTTCGTTCCATCTATTTCCCATGCTTTTAATATAACTTTATACTTGTGAATTTGTTCTCTGTTTATTGCTAATAGTTTCTGTTTTAATATGATGCGCTAAGCTATGTTTTGATCTTGTGAATATGTATATTTTCTGCAATTTTATCATATCAATTGAAATATTTAACAATGAAATACCCTTTTTAGACTTAAATTCAGATAGAACTAGTGTACCAGTGGTCCATATGCCTATTGAAGAATGTCAAATATCCTCCATGTTTTTTAAAATGGCGAAGAAAAATGCTTTCGTTTGGATTTAGTGTTTTGTGTGTTGAATATAGGAGACAGTATATAACAACCATCATACACTCTACAAATCTAAAACAATTACAAGAGAAACGAAATTAATTGTAAGTTTGCTGTAATCTAACAACATGACAACATCTTGCGGAACAAATCTCTTGGACACAATATACAAGTTACAATTAAAAAAATAGTATAAGGATTAATACAATTTAAAAGTATAATCTGTCTTGATTTGTAAATGACAATGGGTGGGCACGGAGCGGATATCCAAAATTTCGGTGATATCCGTGATCCGCTCCGTCCGGATCCGATCCGTATTCGCTCGGTTAAAATCCGGATATTTACCGGATATCCGATCCGATCCGTTACAGTTTAAAAATAATTATAAAAATTCAAAAAAAAAAGTTGAAATTTAACAAAAAATGACAATTTTTTCATTAAAAATGATATGCTCTTATTAATTTGTTTATCTTTAATATTGAAATAATTAATTTGATGAATATAAATTTATAAAATTTATATATAAATATAATCATTATGCAGTTTAGATATGTAATTATGTATATATATATATACTAATACGAATCGGATCGGATCGGATAATGATCTTTTCTAAAATATGATTTGTGATTTGCTTTGTTTTTTACGGATCGTCTATTTTAATATTTGCTTTGGTTCGAAACTTTACATATATTCAATTTTTTCGGTTCGGATCGAATCGGATTTAACAGATTTTTTGCCCAGCCCGAAATGACATATTCTGAATTATTTTAAACTTTTTATATCCACCAAGTTAGATGAACTGTCGACATCTGTTATAGTCATCAATCATCATCATGTTGTCTTTTTCATACTTAAGATAGAATATTCGTTTGAACATTAATCATATATAAGCAGTATTTAGAGAATGCACTTGTAATGGTGCATACACACATGAGTCCACCATAAAGGTCGAATGGCCTACTAATGTAAAGCCCAAGTCCATTATAACTTGTAGCAATATAGTTGTTTATTTAATTTAGGGTTTTTACTTTTATCTTTGTGGGCTTATTCACTAGGACAATACTTTTACGAAAATATTTGGGAAAACGATCTATTTCCCCACGAGAACTATCATATCTAAGTAGATATCCATCAAACTTTGACCTCTATCTAAATATCCACAAATCAAAAGTTTCAAACCCAAATACACACGAATGTAAAACCGATCTGATTTGGATTGGTTTTAGTGTAAACCCGACACTTAACCGATAAAACCAAAATTAAACCGAATTGAAACCCAATTGAGATACAAATCCGACCCATATGAAATCGGAACGACCCGACAAAATTCAGACCCAAAAAAAGAAGAACACAAAGATCTTGTAGTGCAAAAGCTAACCAAAATCGATCTATTTTTAGTCTCTTGTGTGATTTACTTTACTTTTAAACCCAAAAAATACAATTGTTTTCCTCGATTTCGTGGAAAAAAAATCCGACTCGTGAAGACGAACGGTTTGAAGAGAAATAGGCGAGCTTGGAGGAAGTGAAGCAAGCTTTTGAACTGTTCGACGGAAACAGCGATGAAACCATCTATGCTACAGAGTTGCAAAGAGTTTGACAATCTAAGGCATCAAAGAAGAATCTTACAGGGAAAGGCTTGGTAGTTCAATTGTTTTAGTGATAGAGAATGAGATGAAAACAAATAATAGATTTAAACGAGTTTGTGAAATTCAATAGTTTTTTTATTTTACTGAATTGACATCTGTTTCCTTCTTTATTGAATTGACATTTGAATAAACATGGTTGTCGTAAATGTTAATAAGACTTTCATGATAAACATCATCTTCGTCTTCTTAATCCAAATCACTTTGAATCTTCCTAACAAACCACAATCAATTGGGTTTTGAGGATTTTAGGGTTCTTCGTTGATTTGGGTGTTCAAAGATCTTGTTCAATCTCTCGTTGTTCCTCCAAGAATCATGTATACTCCATTGATGCAATTCTCTGAGCTTTCCATGATTCCGTATAATCCGTTGATTTGTTCTCGATGCGGAGCAATAATAAACCAATCTCGAATCTGAGCTTGTTCCTTTTGCTTACACAAAAACTCTTCCCCTCGTTCTTATGCCGGAATCACATAAACCAATTTGCTTTCTTTCAAGAATCGGGTGAAGAAGATGAAGAACAGAAGAAGGCTGATAGGGGTGTTTACAAATGGGTCTAAAACCGGGTTTTAAAGTTTAATCGGGTCTAAAATCGGTTTACTGTTGGTTAACAAATCATCCCAAAACAGTAAACCACGATTACCGACATTTATGTGTAAATAGATTTGCACATTTGAATTCGTGTGTATTTGGGTTTGAAACTTTCGATTTGTGGGGATATAGGTATAAAACTTTGGATTGGTGGATATTTAGATAGAGGTCAAAGTTTGGTGGATATCTACTTAGATATGATAGTTCTCGTGAGGAAACAAATCGTTTTCCCAAAATATTTTTATCTTTCTCGAAACTCTTACAATCAAGCTATTGGTTAATCATATATATAAAAAACATGTCACCAGACAAAGAACATTTCCCCTTTTATATAATGTGTGTTGAATTTGCCATGATACACTGGCATGTAATCTAGAAAAAAAGGAACACTATTTTGGACAATAATTTTGCAAATGGATTCTTTGGGTCGATAATTGTATAGATGATGCATGTTTCAAATTTTGGGATAGTTACACATCAACCACATTGACACAAACAATAAAACTACATATCTTAATGAAAATTAGAAGCGGTGTTGCAAATCAATTAGGAGTTAATATATATAGAGGTATAATAGCATAAACCATCACGATTTTTAACCGTACACACATATATACAATGTATGTACGGTCAATTAACATTCCGTAGTTTTTTTTTTTTTTTTTAAACTTTGTTCTAACATTCCGTAGTTAGAACATTGATCATGACAAATGCATTTAGTTTTCATCATGTAACCTAGTACAAGTCTTGGTGCTTTTGTTATAGTAATTGAGGTCAATAGGAGGTAGCTGGTAGGGCAACAATGGGACGATGTAAACTCTAAAATTCATGTTCAGTTGTGGAGTAATGCTTATGTCAGCAATTTGTCAGAAGGATTAAAAGAATACTGATTACGCTAAAGTAGCTGATACATCAAATCTAGGCACATCACCCCTCCATTAACAAGTGGAAGGATTTTTTTTCTTTCTTTTGCTAAAAATATGGAAGGTTTTAACTCCCTTATAATCATATAGTATACACGTATATGAAAAGGAAAGTTTTTCACTTAATTTAATCTCAAATAGAGTGGTGGTCTAGCGTTAAACTGGGAGCTTTTTAAAAAAAAAATGTTTTGGGTTCAATCTTTCATTAGAGCAAATGGTTATTTTTTAAATTAAACCAAAAATTCAGAAGTCTTTCGGTTTATCGAAAATAAAAATAAAAGATATAATAGGACAATTTTGTAATTTTTTATTGGTACACGTAATTATGTAATCCACGTACTAAGCGAATGAGAAATGACTTTATTCTGCATTGCTACTATGGTACTACCTATGCTCTCTTCCTCTCTTTTTTTGGGTCAAAGACTCAAAGCAAGGCATTCAACGTTGAGAAAGTTTGTAAACTTATTTTGTTGATTAACATTTTGTGTTCGTTTTGGTACTTACGTTCATATGTCAACTTGACTGCTGATATAGGTGCCGTTTGTTCAGTCTCAATCATGTAGATTTCTTTTTTCAACTATCATGTTATTTTGTAGTATGAATATGCATTTTCTACAACATAATTTTTTTCTTCTCTAGAGCCACTAGATCTAAATTTAAGCACTAATGCAGCGAGATATTTGAAATATTTCCAAATATCATTATTTATTATTTAATCATTTATATTTATATTTTAATATTTATTTTTTAAAAAATTCTAAGATCATCTCCAACCCTACACCAAATCCTATACATCAAATCTCATTTTGGTGTAAAAACTTCTCCAATTCAACACCAAATCATACACTATTTTGGTGTAGAACTTTTTCATTTATAAATTGGTCCTTCAAATTATAAATAATTTCAAATGTAGTGAGAAACATATATAAATGATGACAATTAAACCCAAATCTAATATGTTTATGATGATTAAACCAAAATCTATTATACATACATTTATTTTATATGATGTATTATATTTTTCTTTTCATATTTAATGTTAAATTTAAATGATTTTATAATTAATCAAACTAAAAAGTATATCGGTTAATATGTAAATTTGTAAAAGAATAAATTTAGAATATTCATTTTTTGGTGTAGAAAGTGGTGTAATACATTGGAGTAAAATCCAACATCATTTTAGTGTAAAATATGGCGTAATACATTGGAGATGGCCTAAGAAATATTAGGATTTTATGCTTTATTATAAACTAGCTTAAGACCCTCGCGACGCGAAGATTATTTGATTTATAGAAAATACTTAGGTTTAAAAAATGTTTTGGGGAAAAAAATACTATTTTTTTATTCAAACTTTAATTTAGACAATGTAGTGATTAAAGTTATAGGTTCATATGTAATTTGCTAAAATCTCGTGAGTTACAATTTTACGCATCCTCTTTTATATAATAAGATAGTCTTTCTTAGGCCTCCTATTGTATTCAATTTACTGATATTTTGATTAATCAAAAAAATTTAAATTTTTTGTGCGAAACCACTGTAAAAAGTATTTACAAACTCTAGTTTTCAGATATTCTCAGAATCAACGAATCTAATTCTTCTTAGAAGCTTCCGTCTGCATCATATACATATTCAATATTTATAACTTCTTTTACGTTTTCATATTATTCTGACTTTCTGATTCATGTTTTCTTTTCTCCTCACTTTGTCGGCTCATGTTTTGTCCTTTAAAAAAAAAAATTGATAAGAAAAGAAACTACCTCATGGTGATTCTTTATACCATTATAAATTTTAGTGATTAGTATTTGAGGTTTTAGTTGGTTATTGTAAACGTTTAATGACAAGAACATTTAGATTTTTCACATGCTCCATTTGGACTTCGGGTAAATATAAATTCGTTATGAGTTAGAAGAAAATATGTTAAATCTACCAGTGACTTTGGGGGAAAGAAATTCGAATCGACTTCGGAGAAAATGTATTCTTGAATGAAATAATCTAAAAGCTGATTTCAAACATCAAAGAAATTATGGTAAAAAATCACAACAGTTTTTTGTTCGAAGATCAAGTTACATGTTACTAAATAAGTAGATAATGGTCTGAGATATCACTAATTCAATACTCTTTGAAAAATATGATTTATGCTTTTAGTGCGATATTATTATCTGTTGATCTTAACTATGAGAGGATATTGTAGACCAAAAGTATAGAATTCCAAAATTTATATAAAGAAGAAAAATGAATAGATGAAGTTTATAAAAAGGGTAAAATGATAACACATGATTCTGCAGTCAACGGCATAAGTTAACTTGGCTTCCTTATCAAAACTCTTCGAGTTGTCGTTATCAATGCCAATCGAAGAGGACCATTTCTTTGTTTTTACAGTTACATTTTGTTTCAATTTACACATACTTTTAGTAGAAAAAAAATTCTCCCTTTCTTCTATTCACAAATGTATTTACTATAATTTACTATGGTTTGTTTACGTTTACGTCTATCTTTAGTGAGTACTCTTTTTTTTCTAAATGAATCAATGATCTTAAGCATTTTTTTTTAAAACAAACGTATACGTAATGTCAAAATACAAACCAGAAGAAACAAAAAAAAAAACCTTCCATTTGCGTTTGATGCTAATAATTACACTTTAGAAGCTTGAAAATGGTTATTTCAAAACGCTCATTATAAAACGCAAGCACATAAATTACGTTTAAAACAATTTAGAACGTGCCTTGTGAAAGCACAAAACAAAGGAGGCGAGGACAGACAAAGACATGAACAAGAATTCAAGATTTGATGTGAATAGAATTGCCAATAATCATTACATTTTGTTAGGAAGATAATTTATTGGAATGACAAAAGGAATATAATGAGGGATCCGATTATGGGTCCGGCTAGGTCAGGTCTCCACGTTCGACGACACCAGACAGATAACCCTAAAAGTACTTATGGGTCCCATCACATAGACAAAGTGGGACCATATGATTGGATCTTTTATGGGCCCAAAAAAATTGGGTTATTGGAACATGTCCCATTTCCCACATTATTCTCTTCTTCTACATGCAATGGGCTCATGAGCTCGGTAAAGAAAGGCAACAATCTCATCACCATAGATACAGAACCTAAAATACGTGATTTTATGTTGATTATTATCACCATTCAATAATTTTGTGTGGGTGTCAACATTCACACAGTTAAATTTGTCAAGGGTTTTCGAGGATAGAGAATTGTAAATCTAAGAACAAAGCATAAAAAGATGAATAAGAAGACGAAATTCTTATTATTGTTGCTGTTTATGTTTAAGCTTTTTGAGGACAAGAATTTTTGTGTGTAAAATCCTGATCCATTTTTTCAGAGGAATTACAAAGATATTTATAATGTTTTTTTGCGGCTCTGGGGTTCTCTATATCCTCATAGTCGGCTAGGACGATTTCCAAATGGATAAGGAAGATTTCTTTATTCTTCAATATTTTTTAAGATCCTCTCTCTGCGGCGTCTCTGCGGCGTCGGTTAAGATTTTATTGGTTAGGATTTTATTTGGCCTTCATTCTTTAATTCGGCCCACTAAAAGGAAACTTGCCGCGGCCTGTTGGGCTTTGCTGAGATGCTTGGATGCAAACTTGAGGCCGCGGATCGGAGCTCTGATTTATTCTAATTCGGTTTGCGGATCGGGGCTCTAATTCATGTTTATTCTGCAGATTGTGTCTTCACTCAGCGGACTATGTTTAACTCTGTGGCTCGCGCTTCGCTTCGTTCATTATGCTTCACTCAAGGTCGTGGTTAACTCCATACTTAGCTATTTCTTTCATACTTTGTCGTTTTCAATCGTTGTTCGTTGAGGGGTGAAATCCGATCCCTTTATTTTGTATCCATTTTATACTTTGTAGTAAGTTTTTACCCACAAAAAATTATTTTAATCGATCTAATCATGTTCCTAGGGGTGGGTCTAGGCTAAACCCCATCCCACCCCCGAAAAAAAAGTACAAGTTGTTTTTTTATTCAAATACATCAAAAATGTTAGAGAACTCTTATAGTGTAATGCTAATGCTTTAAGACAACATATCTCGGATTCGTGCTCAAATTGTTAATTTTGTGTTTTTCATTTTGTTGTTGAGCCCAGAATATCAATTAATATTTTAAAACCATAGTTTTTTTTATCCGTGGAATGGATGATTTACGTTAAAGAAAGTTGAATTTTGTTTTCTTTAGTTTGATCCCTTTGGAATGGATGATTTACATCCAAATGATAGTAACGCAAGTTAGTCTTGCCAAGAAAAACTTCGGATCTGGAACTTATTCGTATAACAAACAAAAAATTGACTTTAAAAAGCAGCCATACAATTAGGCTAAAACTAAAAAAGAAAGAAAAGCAACCGCAACATAAAAAATTCTTGAAAACATCATTCATTTAATCAGCTAAATTAGTTTTAGGTATCGGCATATATAGACTTTTGTGAGACAAATGATTAAGAGCTAGGCAGTATTTCCTTAATATAAGCAAGGCTTTCAACAAACAAAGAAAGGAAAGACTACGATATGAGCTATTTTTAAAAAGATGCATGATGAGTCATCTTATATGCGATACTGATGGGGATCTTGATCTCTACAAATCATTTGTATAAATAATTTATTAATGAGAAATTAACATTATAGATCAGATCCATTCAACTAGTGAATGTCTTTTTAGTTTAGTGGTTGATCAAGAGTTTATTATCGTTTCTACACCAAAAGTCAAGAATTTGAATTCTAGATAATGCGGTATATAAACAATTATGTAGAATAATGGAGACAAACTTATGTAGAGATCACAAATATGAAGCATGTAATATGGTATGTTGTGTATCTATAAGGGTTGAGTTTAATTTTCGTGGTAAAACTGTCTATATAATAGTTCTTATAATCTGTAATATATATAATAAACTCATATGACAAACAAAAAAAAAATCTGTCTATTGATGATATAAACTGGTAAAATACAACAGTAAAAAGTAAATAGTAATACCACTTAGATTATCGATTTTTTTTGCGATTAGTAACCATAATATGGTGTATCATTTCTAATTTGACTAAAAGTTTTACCATTCAAACTCGTTATATTGAGAAGTAAGTAAAGTACAGTTAATAGGAGAGGAAAATGTTAAATTTGGGTGGGGAAGTTAGGAGGGGACAAAGTGGAGGAATATTAATATCCTATCAGAGGACCAACAACATCAACCAAAAGTATATATATACTTGACAAATAAGCGCAAAAGATAATATTAAGAAGAAGAAAAAAAAAAAAAAAAAAAAAGAAAGAGTGTGACATTTTGACTTTTTCTATATTTAAATTTGGATTTATTTCTGGTTTCAAACGGTTTATTTCAAGATGAATTATAAATGTGTATAATTGAGTTTGTACTATAATGTGAAATTAATGGGGACACTTGTTTTTTTATTTCCGTGCATAGTCAAATAAAGACTGTCCCAACTACTTTCATATGGAGATTGGAGACATCTCTATTCTCTTCTCTCCATGTTATTCATCTTTTTTACGCACCACAAAATTCCTTTTTAAAGTGAAAATGCTTTTTGTGTAGTGGCATTTGGAATAAGAAACTATACACAGTATATTTTGTAGATCAACCAAAAACTTTTTCTTGTAAGACATTGCATTTCAACCAAGCAATCCATAGAGAACCAGCATCAGTAAAGAAGTTCCATATATGTTTTAAACATAATACGACTTGGAAATCTTCTAACAAGCAAATCCAAGACCTCTTTCAATCTTTGGCTTGCATAGCTCCTTCCATGCCACTGTAGCTCTTGAAGCAAAGCCGGTTATTTTTCCACATGCCATATGAAAGCTAAGCATAGTGAATCCACTTATGTGTAGATATATTTGGAATGACAATTACTGTACTTCAAAATTTTACTATTCCATAGATTACCGTGGAGATTAGTTGGATCATTCCCGCAAAAAATACAATTTCTGTTGTCCATAAATGTAGTTTGATTGTGATTCTTCAATGAAAAGTTCGAGTTAGATGGGATTTTCTTTGAGTTTAGAAGAATCCCCAAGTATCGTGTTGGGAGGCAGCCTACTCTAACACCATTCAAACCGCTTAAAACCGCAATTGCAATATTTGAATAATTGCCAGAGAAAGACTTAAATCTGTTTATAACCTCCTTAATGCCCGTGCTATATTATGGTCATGAATATGATTATGTATTTGGTCGACTCTTGCAACTGTTATATACAAATGCTATGCTTGTGCTGATATATAATCTTACATGAATATTTTTGTATAGATAATTGAATTCTAAGTGCACTAAATCTAATTTGGAATGATGTGATGATAACCATTACGTTCTTAAGTAGTTAAATAATCGTTCCTTTATAACTTAATTGGACATGTTAACTAATTATTCGGATATAACAGTTTCATAAGGTTCCAGCTTCTTTTCGTCTACAATATTTGTCGTCTTGTTACACATACATGCAGACATATTATATATACACACACAGAGATACACAAGTAACGACGTAAAATAGTTTATTTTGGAACATATAGGGCATGATCTTTTATACTAGATTTGAACGAATGGAACATAGAAATGGAATAATGGATTCATCACCAGGCACTAAGAAATAAAATAAGGTAATCATTGTAACCAAAAAGACTAATTTCAACCGCAAGTCATAAAGAAGAAGTTGGATTATTTAACCGTTATTTAATTAACTATTTTTTAACAGTGTAATTAATTTGTCGCTTGCGAAACAATCAAGCACATGGGTCAATATAAAGTACTAATATGAAAAATTGTCAACAATCATCATCAGCCATAGTTAACGAGAACTTAATTTTTTATATTAAGATAGACAACCAAGACACAAGTTACGATCACATTTACATATACATATACATAAAAACAAGCCAATTCTTTTCCTAGTAATCAGATAGATATACGGTTAGATTGGTTGAAATCTTTATAATTTTTATTCTATTTTTTAATTTGTACCGCTTTAGATTGTACCAATCATAAAAACTTTATTAAAAGTTTTACCAACATTATTACACTAATCTTTATTTATACAACTTTATCTCAAATTTTTATATATACAGTTTTGCACTATGTTATAAAGCTTACCGCTCCAGATTTTTAAAAAGCTAGGTTACCAATTGGACCTATATTGATCCGCGACTCTAACCGTAGTAACTAAAGAAAAACGTATTATCGTCTTTCTGCATAGTTGTCAGGAACTTCACAATCAATTAAAAGAAGGAAAAATTTAATTTTAACTTATATAATATACAATTTAGGCAGTTTACTATTTATAATTGGCAAAATATGCATTTTTCACTATTACATTAATACACACTTTTACAAGGTACTATTTATGATGGATAGTATACATAATGTTCATAATCAACGCTAATCACCGTTGACACTATTCTAGAGGATACTATTCAAGGATAATAATATTCATGACGAATACTATTCACAACAGAACACTATTGAAGAAATTAGTATTCACAAAGAATACTATTTATGAGAGAACAATATTCATGATGGAACACAATTCACGACGGACACTCTTTACAACGAACCCTATTCCTGGAGATATTGTTCACTATACATCATGTGTATCCACCGTAAACAGCATACACGATGAACAATATACACCGTGAATAGAATACACCATGAACAATGTACACCGTGTGCATCTACCATGAATAGTATACACCATTTGTATCCACTGTAAACAATAAAATTATGCACAGTATACACCGTGAACCGTAAATAGTGTATGCACCGTAAATAGTGGAAACCTTGAAATGTGTACACCATATAACATAGACTATGTTGAAATGTGTACACCATATAACATAGACTATGTACACCACAAATAGTGAAAATGTCTCTTTTACTAATTATTACCCCCTTCGTTCTTTTTTGTTTGATGGTCTAGAATTTTTCGCTTATTAAGAAAACACATTAATTCTTAGTTATAAATGTCTTGTTTTTTGTACTAAACAATTTTCTATAATTTTAGCTCAATAGTAATTCAATAAAACCAGTTAATGTGTCTTGAAATTTACATTTCATCATTAAAAATGCATTGAGAATGTAAAAAATTAATCTTTTAGAAATAAATTTTTTTCCTAGAACATCAATTAAAAGAGAACGGAAGGAGTAATAGTGTAATAGTGAAAAGATGCCTATTTTCTAATTATAAATAGTAAATTTTCTATTCTACTAATTAAAAACTTAAAATTGCCTATGTTCCTAAAAACCCATAAAAGAAATATAAGAAAATATAAAATACAAGGAACAATTTCAAAAATGCCATTATTAATTTAATTTTTGCAAACATACCATTTTTAATTATCTTTTTGTAAATATGCTACTTACAAAGTTTTTAAAAAAATTATATCTCAAAATCTTTAATCTTGAAATTTTTTTTGATCCCTAACAGATCTTAAACTCTAAAAACTAACATTAATATAACATAATTAAGTCAAAAATAAATGATATTAAAATATTAAAATATTGATATTTTTGAAAAACGGTATGAGGTAACATATTTTGAAAATTCTCAAATATATAAGTTATTCTGTAAATTGTTACTTGATTTAGAATCGCAAACCCATGAAACTTGTAATTTTATCAAGGACTAGATTGTTAATTTAAGTAAAGTTATTCAAGTAAGAATTTTAAACGATCCAAAAAGTGAGATTTGGTTTGATGAGCAGTAAAATTATTTTATTTCATATGTTTATCAGTTAAGAAAGCCTTTTGTAAAAAAAAAAAAATGGAGAATAGTTAAACATACAGTATTGTAATTTTTTTAAGTTGTGTAGTTGGTAAAACAGCTTATAAATTCGTATATTTATCATTATTTCGTGGATTACTAATTTGATCATATTAATAAGGGAAAAACCCTTAAAAATATTCTCACTATTTTACATTTGGCAGAAAAATACATGAACTTTTAAGACTTCCTCAAAAATACACGACATATTAAAAAGTGTTATATTAATACATGACCTATTAAAAAATGTTATATTAATACATATACATTGAAAATCGAAACGGAAATAGTGAAACGCCGTTTAATTTTTCAGATCCGAAAATCAAACATGTCGGAATCAAATAAAACCTACTGGGCTTTGTCAATGTTGGTTCCATAAGTTCATATATGGTTTCGATTTTTCAAAATACACTTAATAATTCAGAGAATTTTAATTTTAAAATTTGAAAACCGAAACTTCATTGACAAATTCAGTTAGTTTTAGTTAGAATCATGCGGTGAGCTCGGAACCATTAGATTCGAAATCTTAAGAGCTTTTCAAAGAACTATAGATAGCCACATATAGTACTTGGAATCAAAATCCGCTATTGATCAACTTGAAAGCTCGGAAATATTAGGTGTCAAATTATTCGATTTTCAATATATATGTATTAATATAACACTTTTTAATAGATCGTGTATTAATATAACACTTTTTAATAGGTCGTGTATTTTTCAGGGAGTCTTAAAAGTTTATGTATTTTTCTGCCAAATATAAAATAGTTGGGGTATTTTTAAGGGTTTTTCCCTATTAATAAATATGTTTAAAAAGAAAACAGGTGAAAATTTTAAATTATTAATAAACTGTTCAAAACTAATAAAACTAAAATAAAGAGATAAATGGGTGTAAATGTGTGGTCAGCACGTGAGAGTTACTTTTGGCGCATGCGAAAAGCTGATGGAAAATACCACATCGTCAACACTTTTCATTTTTATTATACTAAATTGGTCGCAGATAAAATAAATTTAAAATGAAATTCTTTCGGCAAATTAAAATTCCATATTGTCAAATCATCGTGTGTATGGAAATTGTGTCTGTTATGGTTTGGGGCGATTAAAAGTTTAAAACCCAACATACGTATTAATTATGTGACGCCTGCGAACCAAATTATTCGATTTTGGTACGTGTGTCGATCGACACAGCATTTTCGGGACTGAATCGGTTTGATTCGATTGTTCAGTTTTGGTTCGGTTTGGGTGTGAAACCCTAAGGGGTCGCTTATAAACTCTTTTGCTCGGGAGCAGCCGAGTTTCAGAGAGAAAAGTGGCTAAGTTAGAGAATTTGCGAGAGAAATCGAGAGAGGTAGGCGTTTGGTGATCATTCGTCGGGTTTTAGAAGAAGAGAAGGTGTTTCTCGGTGATTATGGGGCGAAATCAGTTTCTCGTGAGGCTGTGAAGTCTCAATTTCATGTTATTCTTGTTATTGATCAGAATTCTATCCAAATTCCCCAAGGTGAGTGCGCGATTGTTGACTTATCTGGGTAAACGGACGATAGATTGTGGTGAATTCGTATGTTTATTGTTAATGATGATATTGCGTGTTTTCCAAGTGTTTTTCTATGTTATTGGGTATGTTTTTGCTGTTTTGTGATCGCATGTTCGACTCAATTGAGGATCGAAATCGAACTAGAGAGGAGAAGGTTTGGTTTCGGGATTTTGTAGTCTGTGTCGATCGACACAGAGTTGAGTTGTGTGTCGATCGACACGGTGTTGGTGTCGATCGACACGGTGCTGTTGTCAATCGACACAAAGTGATTTTTGCCGAGAAATTATTGCTCAATGCGTTTAGAACTGATAGCTTAATTGTTGCTTGAGTTGTTAGAATTGACGTATCGTTATGCATGTGTGTATAGTCAGTAGACGGGATGACTGTCTCACTAAGTATGAAATACTTACGCATCCCTTTTTTTCATGTGATGCATGTAAAGATAAAGTTTGATCGTGGAATCAAGGCAATAAGAGAGGATGATTAGTATTTCTACTTATACTTTGTTGTTTGAGTTAGAACCTGGTGTTTAGGTTGCTAGCTTAAAATGATTATGTAATTGAGGTTGTTGTTGAATATCTGGTTTAAGTATTTAATTATTTTCCACTGGTTATTGTTTGGTTTGTTGTTTGAATTAATTATTGAGAATTAGTATTTATGAAATACATAATTCGGATTAATTATTAAAAAAATCAAAAAATTTGGTTGTTTCAATTTGATGGTCATTTATACTTTAGTATAATTAATTGGCATCACCGTGTGATATCCAACAAAAGTTTTAATTTGATCGTCATTGAAGGTGTAAACCCCATCAAAATAAATAAGTCTTTCATTGTGCGAAATGCACAAATATATATGAGCTGTATAATATAATTTTTTGACAATTTTAATTATATTGCGCGTAGTTACATAGCAATGGACAATCTATTACAATATTTGAATATTCATGGACTGCACTTCTCTTAGGGATTAGTCTGGGACCCTCCATAAATCTGAGATTTTCTGAGTTGTCAAAAAAAAAAAAATTACAATATTTGACACGATATATTTGTATATGAGCGGAATAATTTGAGTTTTTGACAATTTTAATTATATCGTAGTTACATAGTAATAGGCGATCAATTACAATATTTGACACATATTTAGGATGTATAAATCGTATACGTGGTACGTAACATATAATAAGTAAAAACGTGTTATTCAATAATACATTGTATTGTTCCTATTGGCGACAGTGCAACGCTAAACTGGAGAGATGCCATGTGAAACAAATAGTAACAAAACAAATATATAAATAGTTGTATAAATATATACTTTTGTTAGATACACACAAAAGTATAGATTTTTCATTTTTGTTATTTTTTAATTCAAGAAAGAACGGTGCGGGACGTTGTCATCCGAAACCTATGTAATAACATCTAACGCTTGTTGGTACTTATGGTCGGATATACGTGGAAATGTTACGCAATCTAGTTGAGACAGAGTGAATTAAAGTTTAAACCTAGATTCCGATGATTCAAGAATAAATATAAGATATGTTGTTAGTTTCACGGTATCTAAAAATCCTCCTAGAAACACTGACACTCTAACTTCTCATATTTGTTTACACGATAGTTATAATTTTTAAAAGTCAGCAAAATCAGAATTTTTTGTTTTGAAAGTCACAGTCTAATATTTAAAAGTTAAATTCTCTACAGATTTAAAAGTTTACCGTAAAAATTTCAAACAATCATCCCCGTATGAGATATCATTAATGAAAATAGAAATTTAGGATGACAAAATTATCACAAGAACAAGTTTGTAAGCCTATATAGACATGGTTCAAAGGCAAAAGAAAAAAAATAATAATGAACCAAGATATAAGCCATGTTCGTTAACAAGACGCTGCGACACAAAAAAGCGACCAAAATAATATGAATAAAAGTTACGTAAGCGTCAAGTATGTGGAGAGGAACTAACGCTCGATGATCAATACGGTAATGAGAAAGGTATAATTCTTATCGCCGGAAAAAACAGGGACTAGAAAAGTAACTAGCAACATGACCGGCGCCCAACTTCAGCGGCAGCTTTTTTTTGTACGTTATAATTTTGTCTTCGTCGGTAGTCGTCGTCGCTATCGCAACAACTAAAAGAAGAACAGGGCTACATTTTGCCAAACCTTTAAAATTTCAAAGTTGTAAAACTAGAAGCTCTGAGAAAATCGATACAAATCCTAATATCTCTGTGCGAAGGACACTCGGGAAGACAAAGCATGAGAAGTGACTATAACGATCGATGAAACTTCAAATTGCTAAATGAAGCTTTTTCATCCGATAACCCGAAGTGTAAATAAATATACCTAATTCAAGGCTACCGAGCTAACGATTTAGGCTTTCCTCCACATCCCGAATACCAAACTTAACAAGCGATAGTTAGAGCATGTGCATTGTAGACACTCTCAAGGTTCCTAAAATTCAAGACATGTTCAATGGAGACCCAAGAGGGTCTAATGAGAGTGTCTTAAGGACTAAAATGCAATTAAACATAATTTAAAGATATACAAAAAAATTGGACCGGGACTTATATAGGATCATTTTTCAGTGTTTAGACACGGCGACGTGGCGTGTTGTGGTTGGACGAGGAAAAATAATGCACGGGGGAGAAAAAATGTTTTAAATTGAAATCCTATCTTCTAAATGTTTTATGTAATGTATGTTTTAAATTTCTAATTTTGCAATATATTTTGTATGTTTTTTTTAAACTTCATTTTGTATATTTTGTATGTTTTATCCAATCTGCTATATTTATAAATTTTACTAAAATAGACGACAAAAAAAAAATTTACTAAAATAATTTTATTTTTTGAATAAGGCAAAAATAGGAAACATTATGAGAGCATGTATCATACTCCACAACATAATAGTAGAAGACGAACAAGTTGCATACACTCAGTATGATGTACTCCACGACACAATGTTTTATTTATGTTTAATAAAAATATTTTTATAAATTAAAATGAATTAGAAATAATATATATATTTTAAGACACCCAAATTAGGTATCTCCATTGGAAGAGTCCCTAATCAAAAATATCTTAAAACCAAATTTTTTTTTTTTTTTAACTAAGATTCACTTTAAGCACCCACTAAAAATGTCTCCATTGAAAATGCTCTTAGAAACCTATGATAAAACGGGATTACTCTAGCTGAATAATATAATGCTCAAAACAGCTCTCGATGCTGTTTAATGCTTAACCTCACAACAAGTTACTCAACAAGCTATTAGCTACTTACCCTTCATACACAGCTTCATACACTGGGGAGTCTCTGAGACCAATATAAGAAAAGAAGACCTGGGCTGAGTTGATTTGGTTCAAGGGAGCTGTTCCAAAACACTCTTTCACAATGTGGATAGCTAACTATGATAGATTTCTCACTAGAGCTAGATTGTTTTCTTGGGGAATGCTAGTTCCAAAGGAATGCTGCTTATGATCTACGGTGGAGGAAACGAGAGATCACCTATTATTAGTTTGTAATTATAGCGCTGAGATTTGGCGATTGGTTCTCTCAAGACTGCAGCCTCATCTTCATCACTTCAGATCGTGGGCTGAATTGCTCTCTTGGATCAGATCTTCATTTCAAAGGGCATTTTCTCTTCTTCGGAAGATGATGGCTCAAGTGGTTGTGTTTCATTTATGGAAACAAAGAAACAATGTCCTCCATAACAATACCTCTGTTCCTCCGCAAGTTATCTTCAATGGGATTGACAAAGAAATCCGGAATACCATCTAAGGTCGTAGACACAAGCTGGCTTTTAGCAGGCTAATGAGCCTACGAATCAGATAACTTATATCCAAAGTTCCTAGGTTTCATACCTAAATCTGATGCAAGCTTGTTTTTTATTCTTTTTTGGCAAGCTAGCATGTATCTTAGATTCTGCTTTTTGTAAAATCTACTCTTTGTTTATATGATATTTACATTTTATCAAAAAAAAAAAAAATTTCGAATATGATGCAACACAACCCAGGTTAGAAGTTCAAGTATTGATAATTCAAGAGATCATAAACTCTTACGATCCATATATACGAACCTCGGAATATGATACATCTAAAAGTATGATATATTTATAATTCTAAGGTATAACGTCTTACCTTATGATCAAGAAGGTTTATTTGAAAATTTTGTAAATAGGAGTTTTTTTTTAGTCTTAAGATATATTTTCGATCCATGAAATTTATATGTTATAAACTTATAATGATATTTTCGATGAAAAAAATAAACGTATATGATAACACTATATTTATAGAATATAAAAGGGTTGGCTGCTTATTTCCCCCTCTAGTATAGTCACTCAACGTATTTCCCCCCAAACTTTGTATCTCTTTATTTTACTACACGAACTTTGTAATCTCTTCATAAAACATAGACTTTTTTTTTCTCTTTGGAATTAACGAAACAAAATTAGTTAAGCTTAAACCACTCATTTAACCGTTGATTATACCGTAACCATGGTTTAGTAAACCGTAATCAGATTTTTGAATTCTAATTTATGATTATTTATGAATTAAAATATTATTATTTTATATATATTATAATAAAATAAATTAGAAAGTATTATATATATATTATAATTAATAAATTAAAAAGAATATTAATATTATATATATTATAATTAATAAATTATAAAAGAAATAAAGAAAATAGAAAAACAAAAAAAATTGATGAATGGGTCGTCTTCTTCCTCTTCCTCTGTTCTTCCTCTTATCTTCATCGTTGGAGAATCGAATTTCGAAACATAAGAATAGCTCTGATATGTTTAATAAGATCATCTTGTTCTTCTTCCGTCTTCTTCTTTTCTTAATGGTCCACAATTGCTTTCTAGTCGTGTCGAGTTCTCCAAATCTCTTCTTCCGGCTAGATTAAATTCCAGAGATCCGATCAATAATCCACCCAAAACCTGGAAAAATATCCGCCGCCGCATATTTTCCGATCACCCGATTCGCCTCCGTGAACACTTCCAGAAACTTCCCGTTATCGATTCCGCTTCCGAGAAAACTCAATCCAACGCTATTCTACAAGTAAAGCTCGCAACAAACTTAATCATCATCGCGCTCAGATCTACAGAAGATCCAGAATCATTCGATTCAGATAACGAGTTAACGAGTCGACTCAGTTCCTCTGCCCTCAGATTTCGAAAAGCTTGAAAACACAAAATTTTCTCCAAGATGAAGGAAGAACATAGGAAGAAGACGACATTCGTCAATTTTTTTTTTCTTTTATAATTTTTTTAACACTTCTTTCTTTTATAATTTATTAATTATAATATATATAAATAATATAAAAATTCGTTTTATCCATTTTTAAAATCAAATAATCAAAAATTAAAAACCCATTTACGGTTTACGTAATCGGGATTACGGTTTAGGCTTAACCAATTTTGTTTTGTTAATTCCAAAGAGAAAAAAAAGTTTGTATAGTTTTATGAAGAGATTACAAAGTTCGTGTAGTAAAATGAAGTGATAAAAAGTTTGGGGGGAAATACGTTGAGTGACTATACTAGAGGGGGAAATAAGCAGCCAACCCAATATAAAAACATTAGTAAGAAATAAATGGTGATATTGCTTTAATTTTATACCACTAATTATTATCGTCTTTATGATTAGTGATAATCAAAATGGTACGTCCCTAATACAAGATGAAATGTTCACTAGTCAAACTGCAATTGAAAATCAATATTCACATTTGTGGTTATGGAGTTTTGTCAAGATACACGACACATAACATGCATACTATTGCAATGTGGAGTTACAGATTAGTAAACCCTTAATAAAAAATTGTGGAATTATAATCTATTTAAAGAAGTAGGAAATAATCAGAAATAATCAGAAATAATCAGAAATAAGTTTTTCAAATTGGAACCAACAGATAGTAAAAAGTCTTTTACAGAAGTAATTACACTTCCAGATGAAAGAAAAAGGCAGCATGATGAAATGTTAAAAATGTCAAGAGGTTTAGTCGTATCACTGTGTTTGACTGATCACTGTCTTCTGATTCCTTTGAATTGAAAAAAAAAACAAATTAAAAAGCTATGCGCTGCTTTAATTTGCTTGTAAATGATAGCTTAGTAGTAACTAGCCATCTTAGGCTTTAAACGAACACAATTAAATTAGCATTACTGTTTTGGCCTGTTCTTAGCTCCTCTAATTTAGTTGAGGAAATTGTTTTTGTCGATAAATCATTTTTATTTTTGTAACAATTTTTTTCATCAATCAAATTATTTACCGTGGTGTATTATTTACACCAGAGTCACTTTTTTGTTTTTACATATCAACCTAACTACTGTTTCCTTGGAGTGAAATATTGATTTTTCACTTGGTAATTGATTTTCACTTGGTAAAGAATTTACCATTCATATCTTACATGCACAGAATAGGTCCTATTCTTTTAGATTTGTTCCTCCTTTTGACTCAAGGTCCTACTATTTAAAACCATGATTCTAATTTGGAATTAACTGTTACATATGTAAATGTTTGGGGTAAATATATATTCTTTAAATGGTATATGTATATTCTTTAAATGGTATATGTATATATACCTAAACAGTTTATCTATATATATTTTAAAGTAGTACATTTTTAGTTCGTATAATAAATGAAGATAAGACATGCTAACAAATAAAACACTACCACAAAGGGATAGTGAGAGAATGTGTTTTGTAACAAGACATACTTTGATAGTTGAACAAAAAAAAAAAAAAAACCCAGACATACTTTGATTGCTTGATGTTTAAAATGATTATGTCAGAGACAGGGAACGATCATAGGCTTTTCTTTCAGGGAACAAGTCTAATAACGTCGAATTCAAATTGTAAAACTTTATCAATAATTGTTAACTCGAAATTAATTTCCTTAATCAGCGACATTGAAGTATCACGTACCTCTTGATAATTAGGGGACAAAATTTACAAACACCGCTTCAGGAGCATAAATTAATAGTAGACCAGATCTTATTGTCAAGTCTCATTTCGTGTTCTTGTTTTTGATAAAACTTTCAAGAAAGATGATATTCGTTCTTCCATATTACAAAACAAGTGTGAATAACTTCAAAATGTGTGCTTTAGATGAGGATAAGGGTGTGTAAAAAAATTCTACCACGTTCTAAACATTTATACAATATTTGTTTTCTAATTAGAGTTTGAGCCATCCAACCGTTTTTGAGCTTAAGAATTCTTATTTTTAGTCCTTACACGACGATATTTGTTTTTATGTTTTTATTTTAGAGATTTAGAAACTTGAATACATATTAATATTTTTAAAGTCAAACTACAACCCAAAAACTTACAAGTGTTATCTATAGTTTTAACCATTAAGATCTATAAAAAAAGATATAACAAAATTTCTAATCTTTTTTTTTTTAAACAACAAAATATCTTAATTAAAAGCTTAACTTTCTGTAACATGTTTCTTAAGTCAAGAATAATTGAGCTTTTTAGTTGTCAACGTTGTACATTTAGATTCTTACCATTCACCTACTATAATTGATATTAGACTATGAATGTTGACATGAAAAGTGTCGTGTGGTGCAACTGCACCATATTAATCTCCTTTTGTTGTGCTTTTCCGGATCAATACATTACATTGTGTAATTGCGGTGAAGTCTCCATTTTGTGTTGGTCTTGTTCTTGTAAATATAACATTCCCACGAAATAGGGATTAGTTTTATCTATTACAGGTTAGTTTTATTTGTTTAATACATTTCTAACATAAACTTATATTTGGAATAGTTGAAATGATAATATATTTTTTGAACGACCTAAAGAAAAATAGATTATTAATATTTTTATCAGAAGAGTAAAAGCAGTATTTTGAAACCCGGACCGGACCGGGGATCGGACCGGGTTCAACCGCAAACCGGAAAGCAACCCGGGTTGGGTTGACCCGGATTTGTTGATTTTTTTTTTTTTTTTTTAACAACCAAACATTGAATTATATGAAATTCTCCTTATCTTTTTATGATTAAATTTTTTTTAAATAAATACTATTTTTGAATTTCATTATTTTCTTCATTAATTTAAAGTTTCTAAAATTTTTTATTTATAAATTTTACTATTCGTTTTCAAACTTTGTCTTTTACTTGAATAGTTGAATTTGATGAGATCAAATTTGAAAATATTGATTTCTAGAATTTAATTTGGTTTGTATTTTATTTTATTTCATAATACTTTTTGTTTGTTTTCATCTCTAATCCATTATTTGATCAATTTTTAAATAAAATTTTAACTGTTTTTTAATTGTTACATTTTAATTCTTTTTAAAACAATATATTTATTTAATTGATGTGTATTTATTCATGATTGAAAAATCTAAATATATATATTTGAAAGATATACTTTATATGTAGATATTATAGTCATAGAAAATTGTTTATACTAATATCTATAAAAAACCTTTAAACCCGATTCGACCCGGTCGGACCACATTGACCCATGACCCGAAATCTTTGCTGGTTCGGTCGCCGGTCTGGTTTTAAAACATTGAGTAAAAGAAAAGTAAATGGATCCCTATAATGTCATTTCACTAAAACACAGTAGGGACAAGTTCGTAAATGATCGCCGTATTAAAATAAATAAATTAAAAAAAGCAAAAAAAAAAAAAAAAACGCACCACTTTTCTTTTTCGCTTATGCACAGCTTGTCGGTTTGCGTGCAAATCCTCTGTTTCACATTTTCTCTCTCCTTCTCTTTTATTCTCTTCTCTCTTCTAAAAAGCTTCAGACCACTCTCTCTCTCTCTCTCTCTCTCTCTTCTTCACTTTCTCACTTAACCACTGTTACTTTAGAAATCCCCCTTTAGTGTTCTTCTTCAGAATCTTGAAAGAAAAAAAAAACTTTTCTCAGCTTTACAATTCTACCAAGTTATGTTCTGGGTTTCTTCTTAGCTCTGTTATAAATTCCGGTAATGCTCCGACCAGTTTGTGTCTCACTTCTTTGAGAGAATTCACTTCACTTTCTCGGGAAAGTTTGAGTCTTTCTCTTTACACAGACTCTGGTTTTTTTTTTTTGTTTCTGTTTAATTCTTGGAAGAAGAATCTCTAAAATTCTCCAGATCTTGTGAATCTCTAATTTTTGTTTTCTTCTCTTTTTTGTTTTTCTCGTTTCCACATGTCGTTGGTCTTTCGCTACAAGCCACGACCATAGAATCTTCTTTGTCTGAAAAAAAACAAAAAAGAATTACAATTTACGTTTCTCTTAAGAAACAGACGGACTTTCCGAAGAAAGAAGAAGAAGAAGAACAAGTTTGAGTGTTTTGGAGTTTTGTGGTTCAGAAACAAAAAACCATGGAGATGGCGGTGGCTAATCACCTAGAGAGAAGCAGTGATAGTATGAATAGACATTTAGACAGTAGCGGTAAGTATGTTCGGTACACAGCTGAGCAAGTTGAAGCTCTCGAGCGTGTTTACTCTGAGTGTCCTAAACCCAGCTCTCTCCGGCGACAACAATTGATCCGTGAATGTTCCATTTTGGCTAATATCGAACCTAAGCAGATCAAAGTCTGGTTTCAGAACCGAAGGTATTGATTCTTGAACAAAAAAATCTGTAATTTAGTATTTAGTGATCTGGAAATTGTGAATGGATTTAGGAATCTGTGTTATAATATTCAAAGGAAATGAAGAACCCACTTGTGGAATGTTTGTTTTGTTTATTCTCCGACACAATTTCCTGTTTTTTTTTTTTTGTCCGAAAGAGTTCTTTTGAATCTGTCTGGTAGTTTTTGGTGTGAAGGACCATATTTGGATTCATGTGATTTCTAATCTTTTGGCAATTTGTTTTGGTGTGTGTGGTTTATAGGTGTAGAGATAAGCAGAGGAAAGAGGCATCGAGGCTACAGAGCGTAAACCGGAAGCTTTCTGCGATGAATAAACTGTTAATGGAGGAGAATGATAGATTGCAGAAGCAAGTTTCTCAGCTTGTTTGTGAAAATGGATATATGAAGCAGCAGCTAACTACTACTGTATGTAACCTAAACTTCTTTTTGTTTGAAACGTTTTCGTGATAAAGACTTGATATTGTCATTTCAGGTGCCCGATGCAAGCTGCGACTCTGCGGCTACAACTCCTCAGCATTCGCTTAGAGATGCAAATAGCCATGCTGGGTAAAGTCTCATTTTGGTGTTGTAGTGACTAGTCTAATATTTTTTTTGGAAGGCTAATTACACGGTTTTGTTATTAGATTGCTCTCGATCGCAGAGGAGACCTTGGCAGAGTTCCTATCCAAGGCTACAGGAACTGCTGTTGACTGGGTTCAGATGCCCGGGATGAAGGTTATACGCGTCGCCTATCATTACATTACTCCTTTGTATTACTATTTCCTGTTGGCTGGCTATATAAATGTGGATATGATTTTTGTGTGGTTTAGCCTGGTCCGGATTCGGTTGGCATCTTTGCTATTTCGCAAAGATGTAGTGGCGTGGCAGCTCGAGCTTGTGGTCTTGTTAGCTTAGAGCCTGTGAAGGTAAGAAAAATCGTCACTCTTTTCTATGCTATACAAACTCGGGGATTTGTTACCTCGAGTATAACTTTTTCGGTTTGTTATTTCCGTGCAGATTGCAGAGATCCTCAAAGATCGACCGTCTTGGTTCCGTGACTGTAGGAGCCTAGAAGTTTTCACTATGTTCCCGGCTGGTAATGGCGGTACGATTGAGCTTGTGTACATGCAGGTGAATCTTTTTCTCTATTTGTTTAGTTTACTACATCTAACAATCGAATGCGAATGATTTAAGTTGAGAAATGAATTTTTGTCAGACATATGCACCGACAACTCTGGCTCCTGCCCGCGATTTCTGGACCTTAAGATATACAACAAGCCTCGACAATGGCAGTTTCGTGGTACGCAAAATCTCATAGCGCGTGTTTAATGTTTCTGTCGATTTCTTGGGTACTAATGTTTTCAATGTTTCTTTAAAAAGGTCTGTGAGAGGTCACTTTCTGGTTCTGGAGCCGGTCCTAACGCTGCTTCGGCTTCTCAGTTTGTGAGAGCAGAAATGCTTTCTAGTGGGTATTTAATAAGGCCTTGTGATGGTGGCGGTTCTATTATCCACATTGTCGATCACCTTAACCTCGAGGTGAGAGCACATTTTACGCTTATTTACTTTTACTGAACGAATTGATTCTAAATCTTCCTTTATTACATTGTAGGCTTGGAGTGTTCCGGAAGTGCTTCGACCCCTTTACGAGTCATCTAAAGTCGTCGCGCAAAAAATGACCATTTCCGTGAGTGTTTATATAACAAAAATCTTTAGATATGAATGTAGGAGTATGCATATCTAATGGTTGGGTTTATGTTTTAGGCGTTGCGGTATATCAGGCAATTAGCGCAAGAGTCTAACGGTGAGTTAGTGTATGGATTAGGAAGGCAGCCTGCTGTTCTACGAACCTTTAGCCAAAGGTTAAGCAGGTAAACCGATCATTAGCGTAAAATCGGACTGTTCTTTCTTCTGCTTGGTTCTTGATTTTTATTCGGTTTTCTTGTAGGGGATTTAATGATGCGGTGAATGGGTTTGGTGACGACGGGTGGTCTACAATGCATGGTGATGGCGCGGAAGACATTATTGTTGCTATTAACTCTACAAAGCATTTGAATAATATTTCTAGTTCTCTTTCGTTCCTTGGAGGCGTGCTTTGTGCTAAAACTTCAATGCTTCTCCAAGTAAGTTCTTCTTCTTAGCTATGGTGTTTTCTCTTTTTGACCCTTTTTTTTGGCTGAGATTTCTGTTCTCTGTCTTCCGTAGAATGTTCCTCCGGCGGTTTTGATCCGGTTTCTTAGAGAGCATCGATCGGAGTGGGCTGATTTCAATGTTGATGCATATTCTGCCGCTACACTTAAATCGGGCACCTTCGCGTATCAAGGAATGAGGCCTACGAGGTTCACTGGGAGTCAAATCATAATGCCACTAGAGCATACGATCGAACACGAAGAAGTAAGGCTTTCTAATCGTATTCAATGAGTTAAAACCAATTTGTGTTCTCTCTTAAATGTTTTTGGTGTTCTTATTCTTCAGATGCTTGAAGTTGTTAGATTAGAAGGTCATTCTCTTGCGCAAGAAGATGCATATATGTCCCGCGATGTCCATCTTCTTCAGGTATATATATATATATATATCATTTCTGTTCGAACGGATAATGAAAATTTCTCGTATTTTATCGCTGAATTATGATGTATGACAGATTTGTACTGGGATCGACGAAAACGCTGTTGGAGCTTGTTCGGAACTAATATTTGCTCCGATTAATGAGATGTTCCCGGATGATGCTCCACTTGTTCCATCTGGATTCCGAGTCATACCCGTTGATGCTAAAACGGTAGTGGTCTTTGGTCTTTTGCTGAATCACTGGTTCTTGGTTAGTCTCTAATGCTCACATAATTTTTTGCTCATACAGGGAGATTCGCAAGACTTGATAACCGCCAACCACCGTACATTAGACTTAACTTCTAGCCTTGAAGTCGGTCCATCACCAGAGAATGTTTCTGGAAACTTTTCTCCTGGCTCAAGCTCGAGGTGTATCCTTACTATCGCGTTTCAGTTCCCCTTTGAGAACAATTTGCAAGAAAATGTTGCCGGTATGGCTTGCCAATACGTGCGGAGCGTTATGTCATCGGTTCAACGAGTGGCAATGGCAATCTCACCGACTGGGATAAACCCAAGTCTCGGCTCAAAGTTATCCCCGGGATCTCCTGAAGCTGTAACTCTTGCTCAATGGATCTCTCAAAGTTACACGTAGGTTTTACTGTTTCCTTGAGTCTTTCTTATTAACCTCGAGCTTATCAATGATGTCTTTTATAATCTTTGTTTTACCAGTCACCACTTAGGCTCGGAGTTACTGACGGTTGACTCGCTTGGAAACAATGACTCGATATTGAAACTTTTTTGGGATCACCAAGATGCTATCTTGTGTTGTTCTTTGAAGGTTTGTGTGCTAAACTCGATATTGAAACTTCTATGTAACCGTCCTCGATATAATGTAGTATGGTTGCTATTATGTTACAGCCGCAACCAGTGTTTATGTTTGCGAACCAGGCGGGTCTAGACATGCTAGAGACAACACTTGTAGCGTTACAAGACATTACACTTGAAAAGATATTCGATGAATCGGGCCGAAAGGCTCTCTGCTCCGATTTCGCTAAGCTAATGCAACAGGTAAAAAATCAAAACAAAGTCTTTGGTCACAAGTAAGAAACCTAATCTGCTAGATAATGAATGTTTTTGATTCATTGTTGGTTTTTGTACAGGGATTTGCTTGCTTGCCTTCAGGAATCTGTTTGTCTACAATGGGAAGGCATGTGACTTATGAACAAGCTGTTGCATGGAAAGTGTTTACTGCATCTGAAGATAACAATGACAACAGCAATTTGCATTGTCTTGCTTTCTCCTTTGTAAACTGGTCTTTTGTGTGATTCTCTGTTGTTAGAAGTAAAAAGACTAATTAAAAATTACGTTAGACAAACTCAAATTTTTGGTTGTGTTTAGGTTTCTTCTGTTTTGATTTTCTTCTAATTATTATGATAAAATTTATCTTAAATCTTCTTTTTGCTGGGTTTTTATATTGCACTTACCTACATTCACATAGGTAAAAAGTTTAAAAAACTAAAACAGAGGAGCAATATTGAACATGGTCTTAAATCTCTGCCATGTTCAATTAAAAACCAACCAGTTTCAACAATTTATTCCAAAACATTGTTTCTATACAATAGTTAACAATTTCTCAAATTATCAAACACTTGTATGCTTTCTGACTTTATTTTGTTTTACAATTTTCGCCTATTCTTCTTCATCACTAGAATCATATTATGGGAAAGAGTTTTCATGCTTGGCTCTAAGTTCAAAGCTGTAATAGAAAATAGAGTTAAACCAAAGTTACAACAATTTATCATTTGCCTTTTCACAATTTGACATCCCTTGTTACAATTTAACCCCTTTTTAACATTAAGTAGTATATAAGTAGCTATTTCAAAATTATTATAAAAAAAACAAAGAATCAGCTAGAATCCACATATGTAAGAAACGAAAAATTCACAGCCAAGTGCAATTTTTAACCGGCTTGTAGATGGAAAGATCTTCAGAACTTCATGCATCTAGCCGGTAAACCGGTCTGGTGATTAACCGCGACAATCTCAGAGACATTGTTGCAACGAAGAACATCTTGACCAAGCTTAGCTCCTGCAGATTTAAGACCTTTAAGAGAAACCGGAATGTTAAAAAGATTAAGCGACGGAAGCTTAGAAGCCGAAGGAAGTTTCTGGTTCGGTAAAAAGTTTCTGAAATCATCCATAAGCAAAGGAACCTCAAAATCGGTTTTGTTGTGTTTAACCACATTGTCTTTAGCTGCAATGTGCGCTCCTGGCTCCATGTGGTTGGTCGAGAAGCTTGATTGGTTAGGGAAATTCGGGTAGAGAGTAACGTATCCTCGAAGATACATCATATCAATCAAGAATTTCTTCCACGACGCTTGCCAACCGTTGGTTCTCGATTTCGGAATCTGAACGGGATTAGCTTTCGCGTTCTCCGTGAATCTCATGTTCATGTAAACATAAAACTCTCTCCATTGCTTTGGGAAGAAAACAGCTCCCCAACTACAAGGTAACTGGTGAAGGTACGGTGTGTGTGGATGGATTTGTTTGAAGAAATCTGTCGGGTTCCATTTCGGTCTCTCTTTAACAACTTCGACTATCCTCGGTGTGTAAAGAGAAATCGAGGAGAGTTCCGGGAATGAGACTTGAGGGTCGTAGTGGTAAGCAAGTAACACGTACTTGATCCAAAGGAAGTAATAAGGAGAGACTTCGATATCGTCTTCAAGTAAAAGACCGAAATCATCATCAGTAGCTGGATACCAACTCTCGCTCACCGCTCGGATTAAACCTCCTTGGATGATTCTTCTTCTTAACGTTTTTGGTCCGTGAGGCCAATCGAATGTCGTCACAACCTTTATCGTCTCTTCGTCCACTTTGCTATCCATGTTGAAGCTGAGTGATATTTCGTCGCCTAAGTAGTACGCATTGCTCAACGACCCAAGCAATCTTAATAAAGATTGCGCTCGGTTTTGCGTGATTATGTTCACCGACACTCTCATCTTATTCCAGTCTGCAATCATGTAAACTCAGGTAAGCGAAATTGCAACCGTAAAAGCAAAATCTAAGGTGTAAAGATTCTTACTTGGCAATGCGGTTGATCTAAGATCAGCCATCCATAGAACCTTGGAGATAGAAGCTCTCGGGAGAAGAACAAGCGTGGTACCATTAGTGTTTGTTTCCGTAGCCATTTTCAAAGCTTTCTTGACGTTAGGATCAGCATCAGCAACCGTAATCACAACGCTCGGGTTATGAATCTTAATAAGCCCTTTCATGCTCGAATACACAGCTTGAAACACAGGTACCTCTGAATTCGACACACCTAAGATCGCTCCAACTTCCAAATCAAAAATCTTGAATCTTCTCTCCGTACAAACCACCTTAGGCCAATTCAAAGCTGAAGCCGCATCTTCGCACGGACAGAATTTCCCACCCGATACCGCGATATAAGCCTTTTTACCAACGGTAGTCCTAAACTTCTCGAGCAAAGGACCAAGCGCTTTCACTTCATCGATCGAATGCGCGTAGAACAAAGCGTCGATCTTTTGAGGATACATTGCAGCCCATTGAGTTATGTAACCCGTCGAAAGCGCTTTCCACCATTGATTATCTCTTACTTCAACAATGTTCTTGAAAATCACAGTCGTTTCAGATACATAAGCTAGTCTATGTTCACTATCTCCCCATGTCTCCTTATCATTAGGATCAACAGGAAGAACAAAAGAACCTGCATTTCTATACTTCTGAAGCTGATAACTGCACAAAAAAAACAAAAACCCAATTCTTACTTCAAATCAAAGTTTCTCTTTTATTATTACTAATTCAAACATATAAATTATTTTCTATCATGATTATGTTACAAAACGGGTCTAAAAACGTGATTGTATTACTCTCACGAATATCATCATCTTAATGAACGTTATGAATCAATGCAAGATTGTGTGATACTACTCAGCTTTTTAGATTATTATAATATATAAACACGATTTTCAAATTTCAAATTATTTTTCTGTTCAAACTAAAAAAACTTCGATTTTCTCGAGAAAATGAATCAAAATCGAGGAAAATAGGAATACTAACCTCAAGTGAAGATCTTCACCAGTTGCAAATGTGAATGGTTTTTCAATGAATAAAGCTTTGACTAGCTCCGCAGATAAAAACCACGAGCTAGATAAGAAATCAACCTGAAGAATCCGATCTAACGTAATATCATAAGCCGGATCAGGCAAATAAAGCCCAGCTTCCTTAGATCTAAACTTGCGATAACTCGGAAACGTGAAATCCTTTTGCCGGAAAGGAAGAATCCGTCCGATACTTCCCAAAACAGAATTCTCATACTTCTCCGTTCCGGCGACATGCGAGAGAATCTCAAGCATTTTTTTCCCAGGAATCATATCATCGTCGAGTATGTAAACCAGATCCGCTTCCGTTTGAAGGGCGATCTGGAATCTTCCATAGTATTTGAAATCATAGTTGGAGCTGATGAAGCTGATTCGTGAATCGTTGTAACTTCCGGCGATTCGCCGGAGAGAAGCTTCGTTAGGGCTACCGAAAGCCAAAACCCAGACATGGTGAAACGGTAGCGTTTGGTGGAGAAGAGAATCTAATTGAGCACAAAGCGTTCTTCTTTTGAAATGGTTTAAGATTACTGTTACTTTGGGCTTTTTTGGCCCATTTAAAGCCCATTTAGACTTCATCTTCATTAATTCTTCTAAACTCTCGGACCCAAGAGTCTTCTTCTGGAACGTTAAAACGTCGTCGTATAACTCTCTCTTCATTTTGATCATTTTCTCGTCGTTTGATTTCTTCTGAGAAAAATCGATTTTCTCGTACTCGCAAACCTCCGCCGGTAAGAATTTCGCCGGAAAATTATCCTCCTTCAAGAAAGAGGAAGAATCTTGGTAATGGCTTACGACGTGAGGGGTAACAATGTAATTACGCATGTTATGGGCCCACTTAGTGGCCCAAGTGAAGTCTGGTTTGGCCCGCAAGTCAATGGATGGGCTCATGTAGTACAGAAGTCCGGTTGCGTAGACGGCGAAGGCGAATTGAAGACACGTCAGCGCCGTCACGAATTTGGCGGAGTTGAGTTTCCGGTTTGGTTTTGGTTTTCCGGCGGAATATTCTCCGAAAATGCTTTCGATGTAGTCGCCGCCGTTTCGTACCGCCGGTGGCCGGATAAAACCCATTTTCTGATCAGAATTCCAAACCTAAGAAAATGGAACAGAGTTAAGAATGTGAAAGGTTTGGTGTTTTTGTTTTGTTTATGTAAAGTGTTTATAGTAAGGTATTATATATAGATGAATAAGACATGCACATATATATATATAATGTATATGTAAAGTGAGATTTGTGGGTGAAGAAGCATTACATAAGGAGGATATCACATGGGGTAAACGTTCATTAAGAATAAAGTAAAGTGTTTAATAAAAAAACGAGTTTTAATTTAATTGGTTGATTGTATGAAAAAATTAACGAAATACCGTTATTTTGTAACTTGTTTAATTGTAATAGTGATAAAATATGATTTTTAAAAAGTGGGATAATTAGAACAACACTCAACGGGAAAAGCCGGGTTAATTGGCGTATAAAATGGATATGCATCTAACACTTCCATATGCTATGATCTATTTGTTTTTGCAAATACAATTTTGTGAGTATGTATATATATTGTTCATATGAAATTGAATCGCATATATTTTTTTTTTTGCTAAACAAATTGAATCGCATATTGCTATGTGGAAGATTAATGTATTTTCAAATGAAAGGACAATATATTTGATATTTTTAGTATTCCTCGTAGATGAAATCGAGTAGAAAAATAGAAATAGATGAAATCGAGTAGAAAAATAGAAAGTAAAGTATATTACCTTATATAGAATCTGTACATTGATATAACTATATGAGAATTTGAAGATTTATATGCAGCCTAATCGAGAAGGAGATACATTATACATAAAGTATATTACCTTTGTGTACATGATCCTTCGTATAGTGGGAATCAAGCCTTTTCTTCTTCAACAATCGATCCACAAGATATATTATATTATAGTACAGATTCTCCTTGAATAACGCAAAATTGAAGTGAAAAGAGTCTAACAATCCAATGAGAGAAAGATTTGAGTAGAGAATGAGTTATTGAAAGTATAGAGTATATCAAATCATTTTATACAAATGATTCGGACAAGCGAAGGTTTGACTTTGCAATTTGCTTATAGATACGTAGTTGAACTATGCAGCAATTCGCCACTTTTTTCTTATATTATAGTTTCTCTTTTATCTTAATATTTCAATTTTAATGGACTTTTGCCGAACATTTTACCAGAATATCTCCATTATTTTAGATCCGTAATTCCGTATGTATAACAATAATACGATAAACAAATATATCCGATCAATTGATTAGTGATAGTAAAATATCAATTAGTACGTGTTACTTAACTCTTGGTAAATAACTACTAATCTCTAATCCATGACTATTATTTTTCATGTTATGATATTTGTTACTTAGATTACGAGTTTTGATTGAGGTCGGTCACGCATGTGTGACTCTAATTAAGAATATAATTATTCTTCTAATCACCCAATTGAAAATACGGTCAACATGATTGCTACCTTTTGTATTATGATGTCAATTGCTTGTTTTTACTCATATAATATGTTTACATACATATACTTATGTGAACAACAAAATATCTACGGATATACATAATGTTCGTGTACAAATTACTTGTCTTTGTTTTTTTTTTTTTTTTGAATAACTCAAGGTGTGTTCACATCGCATTTCTAACGTATATCATATGTGGATATATTTATCTTTGATACATTTCGATATGAATACTTGACTTAGTTTTCTTAGAGCTACTCATGAGCCGGACCATAAACAAATTCTCGGACATTTAATTACTCATGTGATTTTTGCAGTTTAAAGGTATTTTAAAGATGTGAGTAAAGACTAAAGAATAAAGGGTTCGATTGATAACGAGTTGTAAGCTGGAGCGGTAAGTTGTAAGTATAGTGCAAAACTGTAAGCTGAAGCGGTAAGCTGAGTGTAACGCATAGTGCAAAACTGTTAGCTGGTGCGGTAAGCTGGAGCTGTAAGCTGGAGCGATATAATATAAGATTTGACACCAATCAAACCCAACAATGTATTTATAAATTAGAAGATGTGAAAGTTATTTATTACATATATCACCAATCAAGAAGACAAAACCATTTTTAACAGGGAAAAAAAAAGTGAGAAAGAAAATCACCATGTTACAACCACTTACAATATACTTATTAGTTGTTCTTTTTTTTTTTTTTGTGTGGATAGGATAACTTAGGCCAAGACTAGTTACTAGTTAGACACGAAAAATGAAATCTAACGAAAATTGATTTATGATGACCGGTCTCTCCAAAAAAAGAAAATTTTGTAATTATAAAAACTTTTTCTAAGGAGTTGTAATTTGACTTCTCAAAAAACCAACCCTTTTTCACGACCAAGCAGCTTCGTTGTTCCATTGTGCCTAATATATGTGGACCGACACACATATAGTCACGAACAAGAATGTATAGTGTAATTTACTTATTAGAACTTCACCAAACTTAGCTTTTCGTATTTTTCAAACCTCATAGTGTCAAATACACCACTTTATATCATTGTGTATATATGTCAGATAAAGTCAATGTACAAGTGGCCGTATGCATGTCTGATTCAAACTCGATGTGCAAGTGGTGATCATATTCGTTATTATTAAACTATAATTTACGTATTCCTGAGTGTTTTGATTAGTCTTAAAGGTTTTGATACTAACTTAGGGTTTTGGTTCAATGAACTTTTTCAAGGTATCTAATTCTATTTTTGGTTTGGTATGATTTCATTACATGTATTTGAAATTTTGAATAGTAGGGAAAATGTTCTACGTCACATGCACGTTCGCATTGGTGGTTTATGAGATCAGCATGTATGCAACGAGCAAGAATACCCTGTTTTGGAATCATCTCGAGCCTGAAAACAAACAAACCAAACACGATCGATACAAGATATTAACTAGATCATATCAATTAAAAGGGATAAAGATATTTGGCGATGTGAAATATATGCAACAGATAAGTACAAGGCACTATAAATACCGTTATACCGACATATAAAACGTTAATTTGAATACATACACATAGCAAAAACTCTTATGTGCTACTTTAGGATGTCTCCATCTAAAGGGTCAATTCAAAACCATAGTTTGATCCAAAGTATGAATATGAATATCAAGGTTCTAGCTAGACTACAAATATATTAAACTCATGACCATTGATCAGACGAAAAAATATTTTTTGCACTCATTGCTATTGACTTATTCGTCTCGAATTTTTCAATGTAAAATTCCATCAAATTAGGCTACTTTCTATATAGTCTTTGATTTTTTTTAGCATAATTAATATGGTTGATCATATGTTTTTTTTATGGTCGTCCACTGATCATAAACTAACCATTCAACCAACACTGAACAAAATTGATAGATTATATTAATAATTATCTCCAACATACATGATATACAACTTTTCCAATCATTTAATCTTTCAAACACAATTTCTTTGTTTGTACTCGATGTAATGATATTCGGAGAAAAAGCAACATTGGTATTTCAGAAGATAATAATTTAACCGACCATGATTTGTAGCTTAGTAGTTTGTATTCATCACATGGATTCAAAATTTGAATATAAATGATCTTCCTAGTTGTTATCATATTAGGTTGTTAACCTGAAAAACGATTCGTGAAACATTAAAGGAACTAGATTTCTTGTAAGTAATAGTAACTTTAAAACTGAAATTAATAAATATTATAGATAATCAGAGTAATTGTTAAAAAAAGAATAGAGACGTCAAAAATATAAGGTAGCAAATAAATAATCTTAGAGTGTTTTAAAACTCTTTTTATGATACTAATTGACTTAATGTTTTACAAATACTGTAATAAATTTATCTTGTAGATATAAAGAGAAAAAAGGAAGGACTAAAAAACGAGGTTGTTATAAATACAATGTATCATATTAAGAATATATATTAACAACATATATATAAACATATATATATATATATATATATTAATTTAAAAGAAATGTGTAAATTTAGTAAAAAAACATATGCAAACTTAAAAAATCTATCCATATTAATATTATTTACTAAATTTAAAGAGTCTTTTTCAAAAAAGATTATAATTATTAATTAATACTATTCAAAAAGCATAGAAGACAAGGAACATTACTTTGGCCAAGAATATAGATATATTTGTTGAGCTTTAATCTTCAAACTCTTAAATAATTTTAATTTTTGAAAGCATTTTTAGTTGTATTTCCAAGACACTCAAAATTTAGTAAGATGGAATTGGCGGTAGAAAAAACTCTAATAGATATCGATGTTTACAATAACGGTAATTTTTATCTATAAAAAATGAATATGAAGATTATAGAAAAGAGAAGATGGACATTCCGGTACTGATCAAAGATGGTATTTGATATATCATGGTTTTTACCCAGTTTTATACCATAATATATGTCCGTTTTATCGAGTCTTTCGGTGTTTTCGAGTCTTTTATGTTTTATCTTAGGAACTGGACCGTCTGAAGCATAAAAGATGTTTACTGGAGGTTTTGGAGCATTCCCGGAGTGAAGTGGCGAAGATGCAAATTCAGATTGAAGTTTCAGAAGCTGTGTCGAGCGACGAGATTTATTGTGTCGCTCGACACGACAACTTTTGAAGCAAAAGATTACGATTTGAAGATTGGTGTCGATCGACACCATCTATGGTGTCGCTCGACACCCTGTTCGTCCAAGCCCAAATTTTCAGCAGAAAAGTCCGTTCGAAGCCCAAAGTTTCCAGATGTTTACTTTTATGTTTAGGACGGTTCGGGACCTATATAAATACGTTTTTACAGCCATTGTTTAAGCTTATGCTTTATTTTATTGAATACTTAGAGATTTCTTTGAATAAAATTATGTTTTCTTCTTTGATTATGTCTGAGTAGTTCCTTTGTTAGGTTTAGGGTTTTTCAAAGGTGTTTGATGAGTTGCTGATCTGATCTATTTATTAGGATAATATCTTTAGAAGTTCTTCATCTTAACTTGTTCTTATTGCTGATTTTAGCCTCGCGAACTGAAATCTGATCTTAGGGTAATTAATAGAAACGACAGTTTTATTGATTCCTTGAACTAGTTTTTGATGAGCAAAATTCCTATTTGCAAAGACATTTGATTTAGAGTTTTGTGAATAATTGTCCCTGAAATTAATGCTTGTTTAAATTAATCTGATTTCGCAACGACAATTGGTTTTCTAGGATTTTGACATAGAAAATATTCGCAGCGACAGCTGGTTTGTTTTACTTTCGCGTGCATGTTCATGAACTGAGCTTCATAAATCCTATTTTTAACTGATTTATCTGTAATTCTGATTCTTTGTAGAATTCCATGTGCCTAGCTTTTCTTTTAATTGATTTACAACCGATTTTACTGCTTTGATTTATTGCTTTCATAACTATTTGCCTAGCATAATCTGAATTTGATAATCTATTGTGTTTTCTAGACTCCCTGTGGATTCGATAACCCTAAGTACTGCAATTGACCTCTTAATTTGAGAGAGTAGGTCTAGGGTAAATTTGACCATATCAGTATTCAAGTGGAAATTCAAATTGATGAAAAGTCATATTGGGTATATCTTAGAAAAGACAGTCAAGGTAGTTATTACTTTTCATCTGGGTTGGTGACATTCAAAAAAGCAAGAGATCTTAAAGTAGGTGATACCATCATGATATATTGGAAAGATAACAAATTTATTTTTACCATGATGTGAGTCTTCTTTTGTTTTTATTTTTAAACTACCTCTCATTATGCATTTTATTACAAATCTATTTAATTACTAATGTAGTCTTCTTCGTTGTATTTCCAAGAGACTCAAAATTTAGTGAAATGGACTTGGTGATTAAAAAAACTCTAATGGATATCGATGTTTCCAATAACGGTATTTTACATCTACCAAAAGCGAATATGAAGAATATAGAAAAGAAGATGGACATTACAGTACCGAAAAATGGTATTCAAGTGGAAATATTAGACAATGAAAAGTCATATTGGGTAACTCTTAGAAGCGGCAATCATGATAGTTATTATTTTTCATCTGGGTGGTTGACATTCAGAAAAGCAAGAGATCTTAAAGTAGGTGATACCATCAGGATATATTGGAAAGATGACAATTTTTTTTTTTATTATGATGATGTGAGTCTTCTTTTCTTTTGGTTTTTAAATTACCTCTCATTTTGCATTTCCATACAAATCTATTTAACTACTAACGTCCTTCCCTTGCTTGTTTTTGGTCTAAAGATGAAATTCTGAATGATAGTTTGTTATTTTCGCCAATTCTTGCAATAATAGCTTGTTCAACATCGGGATTAACACCTTCTTCTTCTTTTTGGCTGAAATGATGTTGTTTTTTATGGCTTTATGGGTTTAATAACTAAAAATTCACATGCCATTTTGCATTGTGATCTAAATTAAAGATACAAAATAGATATTACCATAACTTTTATGACCCTAAAAGCGTTATACGAAAAGATGTAATTATGGTGTAGTTATACGGCATATAGTAGAAACTCTATTAATTAACACTCGATAAATTAATAAACTCTTAAATTAATATATTTTGTCGGTCCCAAATCGGGCTAATAGAAAATATAACACAATACGATAAGATAATAAGGTAGTAAATATTATTGAAATCCTTAGTAAATATATGGTGCCAATAGTATCATAAATTAATATTTGGTATATAAAATTTTATATAAACATGGCTAAGCTATATATATGATGTTTGCCTTTTTTGTTCTTATTTTAAAACTCAATTTTTTCGATAACTCAATTTTATTGGAAATAATAAACACAAACAAAGAAAATGGAACTAATTTATGAAAAATATAGCTTAGATTAAAATAAAAATTTGGTAAACCAATAACTCTAAAAATTAATAATGTTAGGACTAAATATTAATTTATAGAGTTTTTACTGTACTAAAAATTATATCTGTAGAAGACTAAATATATATGCTTAAATTTGTAATAATGGCGTTAAATGGTTATAGTAAATCGTCTGGTGCCGAACAGCAAATCAGAAAGGAGAATGCAGTACAAGCACGGCTCGTCCAGGAAAGACACATCATGCAAAGTAAGCAGTGTGGGATAAGCATATCAAAAATTGGATGATGGATGTGAAACATAAATATTTTAGTTTAGTAAAATTTTCAAATATTTTACATGGTTGAATATGTTTTCTATAAATAAATTTCTTTTGATTTGGATATAATTGAATTGATTTTAATAATTTTGATTTAAATATTATATAAAATAAAAAACGTACCCTAATCCATCTAGTTAACAATAAACACTACAAGAAAACAGATAATATGTGACGACTTTTTGTGACAGTTATTTTGTCACAAATGATTGCGACGGATGTGGGACTCATCTGCGACCGATGTGCGACGCAGCGAAAAAATGTATCAAATATGTCACAAATTTGTGGCGGAAAACTCCAGTCGTACAAGCACCACAAATTAGCGACGGATTTAGGACTAATTTGGTGAACATCACACATATTGAGATGAATTTGCGACAATACTAAATATGTTACTCATTTACGACAGTTTTACTACGACAATATCTGTCACATATTACGATTACTGTAGAGAGGTCACAATTGTGTCACAATTTGTCCATCGGATAACAAGTTTGTTTCCATATCTATTTACAAAACTGGAAATGGTGGCTAACAATGTTAAAAGTTAATCCGAGGAATCATATTAAAAGAAAGTTTAAAGAGAATGAGTTGGTAATTAATTTTGCTACAAATTACAACTAATGAAGAAAGCACAAATAAATCTGAAATTTTTGTCGAGAGTTTGGTGGACCGGTTCCAATATAACCAATTGATTTTTGAATTGAAGAGGGTGACCCATCCGATTACGATCGTGAGTTTATGACTTGTACGTATACTAAAATTATGATCGTGAATTGAAAAATTTTAAAATTTTTATGACTTGTATACTCAAATAATTAATTGTTTGTAATATACTCCGATTAATTTCCATGTTTGAGAGTATTACATCCAAAATCTACAAGGTTAATTTTCATGATTGTGTTAATATTCACTAATATTAGCATTAATATTTGGTAACTATAATTACAAGTTACTGAATAAGTTTCTTGAATTGTTACAATAGTCAAGTGGTAAACATACACGAAATAAGTCCTAGAGGTTATGTGTACGAGGGTACCCTACTGCAACCTAGTGAATTTTTTTCATATTTAGTGTTTACAAATTTTAACTGTATAAATAAAGGATATTGAATAAATATTTGGTATGGTTACAGTATTCTAGTGGTAAGCATAAATTATACATGTGCCGTAGGTTGAGTGTTCGAGGGTAGCCTACTTCAAGAGTCATAAAAGAGTCACAAATTTTTATGGATTATTATAGGGTTTAGGTTTGACGTCCCGTCATAAAAGAGTCACAAAATCGTTACACATTTGTGACACTTTTGATACGGATTAGCTACTCTAGTAGAGTTTTGCTCTTTTAAAATGAGAATTCAAGGAATAGGATACATACATATATTATTCATGTGTGAACTACTAATGTTGAAGCTTTCTCCGCCGTAGAAGCTATCTCCACCGTAGAAGCTTTCTCCGCCGTCGACTCGTCCAATCTGCCATCCATCTTCAAGCTTCTCATTGTTCTCAAACCTACGAACAAGATAAGTTGGTGGGCCTGGCCCATGTTTCTAATAATGGATTTCAACCCATCAAGCTTATTTGTTAAGAAATTAAGGTCCAGGTCACTGTCTCTTTCCTTCCTCTATGTTACATACTGCAAATTCAAACTTCAAATTAACAAAGAAGGTCTCTGTTACAATTATTTTCTCTTTATCGACGGTAAATCCAACTCCTGTGTCGCTATCTTCTCTTCCGTCGGTTGATAGCAGTGACGTTGGTTACAATTTAGCCAATCAATTGGTTATGATGAGCTTCGCTCAACCCTCATCCTCTCGTCAAAAGTTTAACCCCGTAGATGTGCTTCTTAGTAGCTTAGCTAGGAAGAGGATTACGGTTTTTAGGATGATGGCAACCTTATGAAATATTCATGTAAAATCTGTTATTGAGCCCGCTAACGTCTCTATCAAGAGATGCTTAGTGTTTTCTGGATTTGGATTGGCAAATCTTGTAACTTACTCTCTTAGGGAGAGAAATTTTCACTTCTCTTGTTCGATTAGGAATAGAACCATCCCGTTAGTTATTTTACCATCGACATCAAGAAGTCTCTCAGAACCGATTCCGAGTATTTGTCTTTTAGAACCGAGAGGTTTTAAGAGTGTCCTTACCGATTTGATTGCTTTCTTAGACGATTTGAGTCTAGAAGTGATAATCGATCTCGCTTCAACGAGAATAGGAGAAAGGACCTCAACTACAAAATCACAATGGCAAGTGATATCTTCAAGAGCTTCCGACTTTGTCATGGAATCTCGCTTGGCGCATCTGATTCTTATATCGAATATGTTGTCTCTCATCTTATGCGATGAACAATCTATCTCTTTTTATGTTTTTATGCTTCTTATGTATGTTGTTTATGAGATTAGAGGATGCTTATTCCCTACTAATGTTTGATTGAATGAAAGTTTGTTGACCCAAAAAAAAAAGAACTACTAATGTTACATCTATATTGTTAAATGTTTAGATTTCCAAAATTTATGAAACATTTCAAAGTTTCACTAAAGTCTTTAACTAAACTCCATCTTCTTCCATTCTAATCTTTCTAAAAATTAAAAATTTTATAAATGGACATTTGAAATTATGTACAACTCAATATAATCATTCACACAACTCAGAATTAGATAGAAACCTTATTGTGAAGCCATTCACTTACCAATTTTCCATGTATATGTTTAGAGTTTAGGGTTTCAAGCTGTGACTACCCAAAGAGTCACAAATCCGTCACAAATTTGTGACGTATTGTGTCAAAATCGTGACGTTTTATGTTTTGGGTTTCAAAATAATTGGGCTCCCACCAATTATTTGGGCCGCCACATTTTCCCTCTAAAAAATTAATATGCGACTCTTTAGAGACTCTTTTGCGATGGTTTTGTAAAATAAGTGTCGAGACCAGATCTCCAATTCTATTGTTATGAAAAATTAGGGTTTGTTCATCTCTTTTCTTTCTCAAAATCTTCTCTCTGATTTCGTCAAACTCTCAAATTTTCTTCTTAATTCTTCTATTTTCTTCGTCGATTCATCACAATCTTCCTTCTCATCTCTCTTTCGATTCTCGCTTTTGGATCGATTCTTTATATTCGAAAGTTTGAGCTTTTCGAAAACCCTAATTTCAATTTCTTCTCTAAGCTCTCTCGATCCAATGTCTACGAGAGCTAAAGTGCCTTCGAAGGCTAAAGCTCCTACTAAAGGGTCCGTCGGAGCTGCGGGTGAAGAATCGGCAGAGCCTTGGGTATAGGAATCACCAGACCAAACGATAGAGGAAGAAGCGGAGCCATTGGTAGAGGTAAAGGCATATCTAGTGGTACCGGAAGAGGCGGATCTAGTGGTACCGGAAGAGGCGAATCAGGATCAGAGCCACTGGTGGTAGAGGAAGTGGCGGATCTAATGATACCGAAAGAGCCTCTTCTTGACTTGTTATCGGAGCCACTAGTGGTAGAGGAAGAGGCGGAGCTTCTGGTGGTCCTGGAGAGATGGAAAGGGAAAAGGACCTGTAGAAGGACCTGTAATAGGACCTGTAGAAGGACCTGTAATAGGACCTGGTGGATCCACAAACCCTATTGATGCATCCACAAGCGGTGGTGGTGGTGAAGCCAACCGAGAGCTCAACAACGGCCACTGTACTCAAACCTCACCGTAGGTGTTACAGCCAGATCATCATATTCCTCTAACCCTTTGTCAGAGAACACGATTAACGACTCTGTCAATAGAACTAGGATACCCTCTCAGTATCCTTTGTCGTCACAGCCAAGACCTCATCAACTATAATTTTTGATTGAAAACCAAATGTCTCCGCCTCCTCCTCAGCTTGAATTCGATAACCACGATGATATACCTAATATTTTACTTAATTTACTATCTATTTCAAAACATTTTCTAAGTAATAAGGTTTTACACCAAAAAGGAAGTTTTCTTCGTATTTGTAGTTTTAGAGTGTTAACAGGGAAAATCATCAAAATAGAGCAAAAAGAGCCTACAGAGGTTTATTCTAAGCTAGAGCAAGTTTATCAAGCCAAAGACTTAGTCCAAGCCACAAAATTCTTAAGATATCACACTTTGCTAATTTGGACAGAAGCAATGAGTCCAAAATTTTGCTACGGAAGGATGACCAAATCAATTTGGATTTTGATGAACGATAGCTAAATTTCAAGATCTTTGAGTCATCTTTCTAATGAAGTTGGAATTATCATGTTTAGAGCCTTGACGCTAGAAGATACATTGGATTTACTGAAGACATGTCAAATTGCCTCGAAGATGAAGAAGGTGCACAATGAAGTCAAACATTGGTGGACCTTAAGGCCGGTGTTGGTGACCATTATCAGCCCAAGATGGAGTGTTTTCAAGCTCATAAATTCATGTGGCCGACTTTATGCTTTTAGATTTGAGGAGTTATGACGAAAAGACGGTTTTGCCCATAAAGAACACTAGAAGACCTTATCACTATAAATACTTGTTTTTAGCCTCTTGATTAGGGTGTGCCAAAATTTATAAACATTTTTACCCATAGAGAATAGCAGCCACGCCTCCCTTGGAGGATTGATCATAGATCTTGTTTTAGGAGCATTGGTGCATGATCTCGCTTTGTTCTTCGCTATAGAGAAGAATCTTCTTATCCCTAATCTTTTAATAAAGTTTATCATCATGTTTTCTTCTATCTATTACTGTTTTTCGTGCACCATGTTCGAGTAATTCACTTGTTAGGTTTTAGGTTTTCAATGAGTTTCATAATTCGATAATTGATTGATGATTGTTTAGGAATAATAATAGAATCTTCATCTTTACTTGTACTCTATGCATAATTGCTTTACTTCGCATTTAGTGATTTGATATTAGGTTGATATAGATTCCAAAAGCTTTTATATTGACCGGAACTAGTATTTGATGAGCCTAGTGTCTTAACAATCGAAAGTTTAGTTAAGGAGTTCGGTGAACAATATCATAACTTAAACTTATATTGCATATTTTTGCCTTATAATAACCATCGAAAGTTGAGTCTATTTGGGTGAATGAATATAGTAGTCGGAGCAACGAAAGTAGGATGACTTTACAATCGTGTTATGAGTTCTGGATGGTGAGGTATATCCAAAGGTCCATATATTAAATTAATCATTACTGTTGCATGATTCTCTGCAATTTCCTAAGTCGTAACGCTTTTCTCTCATTGATTTCAATTTTATTTAATATTTGCATTCGTGTTAATTCACAATCACCCAAACGACAAACATATTTTGTTCTAGCTTTATTTTACTCATTACAATTCGTAGCATGGTTAACAAGTCCTCGTTGAATTCGATCCCTTATCTATATTAATTGTGATTACTGTGCACTTGCAGGAAGTTGGATTAAGTGGTAAAACTTAACCACCATCACACGACCAGGAGGAGAATAATGAAAACTTCCAGTTTGATTATGGTGAAGACATAGTGAATCCAGATAATCCAGAGGGGGAAGATTTTGAAGCTCTGCTGGATTACCTTCTCAATCTTCCAGGCCGAGAACAGCTCATGCGTTTGTCTGAGCATCCAATCCATGACTACGGGTCAATCTGGTAATTTCTTAACTTTCAAATTTTCATTACTGCTTATGTGTGTATGTACTGCTTCTGAATTGTGTTTATGTAGTGCTTCTGAATTGTGTTTATGTATTGATCTTGAATTATTTGTTTATGTATTGCTTCTGAATTGCATTTAAGTACTGCTTCTGAATTGTGTGTTTATGTACTGCTTCTGAATTATGTGACTTATGCATTAATATACTGCTTCTGAGTTTCTGAATTATGTGTTTATGTACTGCTGATAGAATTTATAAACTGCTATTGATTTCAATTATGTGTTTTCAGTTGTGTATTCATTAGGTTTATGTACTGCTTAGGTTTATGAATTCCTCACTAGACTTATCAGTTATGTATTCAGCATTAGGCTTATCATTACTGCATCGGATTTTCATTACAACTTAGTATTTTTATTACTGCTTTGTATTATCATTAATTCTTAATATTGTGTTAATATTACCATTATTGCTTCTGATTTCCTTTTGCTTGTGTACTTATTGGAAAGTTTAACCGGGTCGATGATGTACTGTGATTCCTGGGATTTTATGACATAATTTTGAAGGTCCATACTATAGCTTGAAGTGTATGCCGGTTCATGTACGAGAGTTGTATTTCTAAACATTTGCAGTAAGGGTTATTGTGATGCATTATTTCTTTGTAGAATTGTGTAACTCCTAAAACAGATAACAACTGGAAGCATGGGCTTACTCCACTGGCCAGAGAGAATTTCTTCAAGATTATGAAGAAACGACTCTGAGGAATTATTAGCCAAGCTAAGAACGGACCTGGAAGGCCCTATTGGATCAATGAAACTCTTAGGCCCATATGTGGGAGTATTGGGAAACTCAGGCCTAGGATAAGAGTTCTACTGCTTCCCTCGACCGCAACTCCGACTGTGGCGGTCTAGGAGTCGCAAAGATGTTGCAGGTCAGAAATCGTTCATGCGGATTCAACATGATCTGATAATATCTCTATACTTCCTCTAATACTATAAACTGCTTATGTACTTGTAATTTTTTGGAACTTACAACTTCTGTATCTTTGTAGGAGTAAGAGTATGGTCGTCCAATTTTATTCGGTGAAGTGTTTAAGCAAACACATACTAATGCAGATGAGACCTTTGTTGATAACAAAGCTCAAGAAGTTTTTGAGGCGTATGAGAAAGAAATAGCTTTATGTATGATGCAGACGCCCCACTGAATTTAGCCGATGGTTCTCAACAATCTACTCAACGGACACTGACGATCGATGAAAAGAATGCCATTTTCCTCAAGGTATTTCCTTTTCTCTTCTGCCTATGATTGTTTCTAGTGGTCTTGCTTTGTGTTTCTTCTATTTTTGGATTGAATTAAGTTAAGAAACTGAGAATGCATGTGGATACTTTCTGTTGCTTCTGTTTTAGTTTGTTTTTTTCTCTTGGACTGCCTTAGATTAAATCTACTGTTAGCTTCCATCTTCCTTTGACCAATGCTTTTGTTTCGGTTTACAGTTATGAGTCATTAAGTCTTGTTTTGTTTCCGATAATGATGACTTATCAATTCTGATGCATTTATACTGCTTGGTTTGCTGATGCTTGTTTTGCTTATGCTTGTTTTGCTTCATGTATATACTGATATAATAGCTGTTTTGCTTTGTGTTTTTGTTGTTTCAATGTACTAAGACTGACATCAAGGGTATCCCCTTTGGACTTGGCCAATTAACTGAGGTTGTCGACAAAAGAAAGAAGAAAAGGGACAACAGTTCTACTGAGCTTGAAAGAATCAAGAGCCAACTTGCTGCTGCTCATGACAAAATAGATGAGCATGAACAACTTCATGTTAAACGTGATGAGAAGCTGGGCCAAATGGAGAAGTTCATCGAGTTCATGAAGAACTCTGATCCCCGTGTCGCATATGACTTTAATCAAGAAGATGATGCAGTAAACACCGACCACGTCAACAATCCAAACGAACCAAACATAGCACTCAGCCTAGGCACTGGCCAAAGCACCGCACAAGCCACTGCAACCTAGCTTCCATTTCTCGATCCTTTAAGAACGTGTACATATTTCAAAACAATGTCAACTTTATTTTGTTTTTGGATTCATGTTTGAATGCAATGTTGTGAACCTAGCTTCCGTTTCAAAAAATAATATTATGTGATTATATAAATGGTCATATTTATTAATCTGTCACAAATTTGTGACATTTTTTGACGAATTTGCGACTCAAAATTAAAAAAAATAGAACCAAATTACAATTTAGTCCTTTATAAGTGACTCTTCCCCGACGCATTTGCGACGACATAAGATCAATAGTGTCTCTTCATATCCTCTCAAATCTGTTGCAAATATGCGACGTAGTGTACCGTTACAATTTCGTCACTAAGTCATGACGAATTTATCCGTCACAATTTGGTTGCACAATTGCGACTCTTCACTTTCGTTTCTATTCCGTCGTAGATTTACGACACTACTTTCTCGTTGCAAATCTGTCGCATATGTGTGACTCTTTTATTTCGTCACCAAAGGGTCCCTAAGTTGTGACACATGTGCGACATACTAAATTTGCGACGGTTTTTATGCGACGCCTTGGTTCCATCACAAAAGAGTTGCAACCACATATTTTGCGACCTTTTTGGGACGCTTTTGGGGTCGTAAACTGTCTGTTTTCTTGTAGTGAAAAAAATGTGTAGATCTTTATTATTTAGACCGCATGCATCTCTCCAGTTTTTAATATTAAGACTAAATGAACATATCAGATTTTACAATTTACGATAAATGAATAAGGATTTGAAAAACCTTGAATTTAAATGTTCAAAATTGTTTAGAAATTAGATTTCTCGTAGTATGTCTTTTGTGTCCAAATTTCACCATAATTTTCATTAACTTAACATGCATTACGAATTTAAAAAAAAAACACAAACTTTTCTCACATTGATTGATTGCTGGCGTGTGGTCTCATCCAGTGAGTATCACTCATAAACTACATTAACATTTCTAATGAACCAAGCTCCCATGAAACGTGAGGATGATGATTCTAGGAAACTTCCCAACTCAACTACTTTACTGATTCTTTTTTCTTTTTGGTCAGACTTTTATGATACGTGGGAATAAACGATTTTATGCCAACACTCATTTATTTACTACTTATAACCATTTTTTCTTATTTTCGATTATGGATCAAGAGAGTGGAACCGGAATATGATTTTGGGTTGCTGGGATGTCGTGTTTCTTTCAATTTTTCTTCTCGCGTATTGTGTTTATTTTCTTTTCATTTATTGTGGAGGAAATAAGTTTAAAAATTCTTGTGATTCATGAAATATACTTCTTTAATTGGTTTTTGATTATCAAATGCTAACTTAAACAACTCTTCAGATTTTAGGAAAAAAAAAGAAAAAAAAAAACTTCAACTATTTGACTTCTTACAAATAAATATAGATACTTTGACTTTATTATGAGAATTTGGAGGTGGATCTTGAGATCCAAGAACACAGGCTTCACAGCACGTGAACACAGGCTTCAGCATATCGAATTTATAACAAGTATTCAGTTTTTAAATACCAAACAACTTCTATGATATGCACATGAAAGAATATAGATAATTATTATTTTAAAATTTTAATACATTTGTATTGTGGAATGTTGAGTTTAAGTAAATTTTAATTAACAAAAGATCATTCAAATTGTTAGTGGTTGCATTCCGAGCCCACTACTTGGCCCAAACTCCCAAATTTTATTATTATTAGGATTAGTACAAAACAATGAGTTGTAATCAAAAGTTAGAAAAACCAGACGTTTTATAGTTGAGAAAGCTGATAATTTCAAAAGAAAGAGAAAACGTTAAAAGAAGCTCAAACTCAACATGCCAATTGCCAAATTTCATTATATATTTCAGCTAGACAAGTTCATGTGACCCCGTTTAATAAATTTTCAGTAATTCTCCTATATAGAACTTCAAAATTTTCCATCAACAAGCTACTTTGAAAATCCGTCAAAAACGCTATATATTATGTCACAATTCATTAATCCGTTAGAACATGTCATTATCATTTAAGCCCATAACTTCGAACAAGTACCTAAATATTATATGATCAAATGCTGTGCCCTAGAGGTTTTCTAAAAGTCAATGTAATGAGAATAATTTGGAATTTTTAGGCAGCACATGTATATAAATTTTAAATATTTATAGGAATCACAACTCACAAGCCGATATACCAACCAAACACATTTAGATAAAAAGATTATAATTATTATGAAGGAAAAAAACCAACCAAGTCTTGCTAAAAATGCCAATATATATACCTATATAAGCACTAATTTCACATTTTTTCCCAACCCCACCAAAAGCTACTAATTCGACTTATACCCCCAAAATTGAGAAATTAAATGTAACTACCCTCCCAATTGAAAAACAAATCGTTACTAAGCAAATACACAAAAAGCTTGAAAAAATTCATAATGCCAGATCACCTAGGCCATGGCCTCGCCGGAAAAGTAAGAGCTTGCCGGAGTTTCCGATGCGTCGTCGAGGGATTTGGATTGGAATTTGAGTTTGAATTAGAACACGCGAGCGGATTTCCAAAGTTCATGGTCTGAGAAAGAGTCACCATATCCATCATTGTTTGCGTCTGGTAACTCGACGTCGTGGTATCGCTCATGTCGCCTCTCGCCGTAGCTCGCTGCCACGAATGCGAGCTCAAACCGGCGAGAACATAAGCCCTACCCGAACTCTCATACACTTGACGGCTCGCCATTCTCTCCTGCGTCTCCTTCAGCTCTGCACACAGTGAGACACACAACGGATCTCCCGTTCGACCCGAAACAGACTCCGTCAAAACCCCACGGCAAGTCTCTAGAACTGACACAGCTCCAGTCAAATCGCCCCGTTCGGCTAAAACCCTAGCCTCAGAGATTGCGTCCGCCGCACGTAATCTGATTCTCTGTCTGTCTACTTCAACTGACACTACCAGTCTTCCTTCCGCCGTCGCAATCGGCCTGAGAATCTTCACTTCGTCAGAATTATTCAAATTAATGGTCTCTTTCGTTACCGGGTCTCTGTAAACGCATCGGATCTTGAGTAACGACATCGGATCAGCAATTCCATCGACAACGGGAATATCGAGATTCACCAAGAAATTCCTCTGTTCCTCCGCATAGAGATCACCTACTCCAATAGATCCGGTTCTTAAATCCGCACTACTATCGAATCGGTAGCTACCAGCTTTAACCGACCCAATCCGCAACTTGGGATGAACACACTCGATCTTCACGCATAGCTCTTGAACCACAACGTTGAGAAGACCTCCAATGCACTGCGCAAACGCATCTTGTATAACCGTTTCGGATTCTATGAAAGAAAATGTACCGCCAGAGTTTTCCGCAATGGAATGCATCAAAGAAGCGTCGTGGTCAGTACCAAACCCGAACGCATGAACAGGGATTCGGATTCCGTTGATCTCTTTAGGAAGAAGAGTTTTGTAATTTGCCTCTCTGGAACACGAACCAGTAGGACTGGTCATGGTATACGTATCTTGACCATCCGATAATAGCACGATGCTCGATACCGGATTCTTGAATCTACGATCGATCAAAACTCTTGCACCTTTCTTCAATCCCTCGGCAATATTAGTCCCTCCGTTAGAAACCAACGAATTAACCGCTTGCAACGCCTCTTGTTTACCGGTCTCAGTCATGAGACGAAGAGGGAAGTTACGTCGTGCGGTTGAAGAGAAGGATATAACCGAGAGACGGTCAAACGGGCCAAGATTCTGAATCACAAAACCCATCGCTCGTTTCAGCAACGCTAATTTCGTTCCCGCCATGCTTCCACTTACGTCAAGAACCGTGACTAGATCAACAGGAGCTCGAGAAGAAGACGATGAATTCGAACCAGACTTTGAAGCAGCAGGAGCTTTAAGATTGATCAATACCGCGAAATCCTTAAACGAAACCGATCTCACTACTTCCGAAATCTCTGGATACGTTTTAACGTCCAATTTTTCGGTCACGCCAGGTTTCAATTTCTCCAAACCCGATTCAGCAATACGGTCTTGATGTTCCAGTGCCTCGTCGTCATTAAAAACCATGGGCTCGCTGTTAAAGATCGAGGAGACCGGCCTTAAAGGCTCAGGCCGTGAAGCAGATTGAACCTGAGACGACCTGCGTGGCGGTATGGTCATCCAGGCATCGTCTCTAGGTCGAACTATCGGTTTAGACTTAGCATTAAGGCTTTGAAGAGGGATTTCATTCCATTTCGAGCGACAAACGGGACAAATCTGGTTCCCGTGTTTAACATTCTTGGTGATGCAATGGAAATGAAACGAATGAGAGCATTCCGCGGTGAAGATAGCGTGGCCTTGTCCTGCTTTCATCGACGTCAAACATATTGCACACGTTTTCTGCAAATTCACAAAACAGGAATCAAATTCTTGATATAGATTCTTAGTTTAAAGGAAACTTGAACTTTAGGAGAAGGAAATGGTAATTGACGTAATGCACAGGAGTTACAGGTCATTGTCGTAATTACAAGAATCCAAAGGTGAGTTTGTGTCATAGTCTCTGACACAGTTGTTACTGTTACTATGAGACTCTATTATTGAATGATGCATAAAAAGAAGAGCAAACAAGATAAAAAAAGACATGGAATCTTTCTATTTCCATTACCTAGAAAAAAACAAAGAAATTTAAATTTAACCATGGACCAAAATAATGGGTTCCTTTATTAGAATGTGGATCTTGGAATCTTGATCAAAGTTGATTGGAATCTATGAGGTCAAACAATTAAAAGAACAATGCAACAAAAGAGAGGGAAAGATAAAGGAATAGTATTATAAAAAGTTAAAGGACACAGAATTAACCAGATAAGTAATTATATAGCATTTTTAGGCAAATTCAACCCCAGAGAGATTAAAATATCAAAAGTTAAAGGAAATTATGAAAATTTGTAAGAATTATAAAATTATGTAGCTATGTAATTTAATGGTTGAAACTAACAAAGGTTTCAAAAACCACAGTATTAGTACTGTAAACCAAGATTAAGGAAAATGTTAATTAGATTAAGGAGAATATCGGTAGAATTAGAACACTAGGAATGGTATCTTTCAACAATAATTGAAAAAGTTGAATGCAAAAAAGCAACCAATAGATAAAAAGGATTGGTCCTTGAAATGCACTTGACTATTGTCAAAAAAAACTTTAACCCTACAGTGGCTCCATTTGGGAGAGTTGATAATTACATCACAACAAAATTGTACATCTTTTCTTCAACAATACCAAGAAAAATTAAAACTCGGAAAAAAAAAAAAGAGTTGAAAGAAACAAAAGGCACTACAAACCATGGAAAGAGACATAACAAATAGAATCCAATTTCAAGCCAGCTATAATGTCAAAATCTTGATGAAGATAAAATAATTCCAAGTATATAAGATAAAGTTGGTTTTGGACCAAATCCTTATCTCACTAATCAGTTTACTTACATCTTTTAATCCTCCAATAAGCAATCAAGGCATTATTACTTCACAACAAAAAAGTTCTTTTTTTCTTTCATCCATAGTTTTCAAAAAGGTCAATTTTTTGAAACCTTGTGAATCTTTAAAACAAAATCTATTGGCAGATTTCTTAGTTGTCATAGTAGTTGAATAAATCACCTCTAATTACATGAAACATTATCAGGAAAATTAATTGGTTATTAGTTAGCTATATTAAAAAAAAAAAAAAGAGGAAAAACTACCAATAAAATCATTTGATGTGCGTGAAGATCCAAACACTTTATAGAAAAAGTAATTAGTTGAAGATTAAACAATTAGTAAAGCAAATTAGTAGGCATAATATAGTAAGCAATTAAACTAATTTAGAGTTCCAAGAAAGATTAGCCCTTGGATTTGCTGTCTAAACCAAATCACAATGTTTTTGAACCACACAAAGATCCATCGATCCAACGGTGACCAATAACCGGTGGAAAAAAAATAATCACAACTTTACCCATTAATCGAAATTAGTAACAAATTTGACCCAAAAAAAATTTGACCCTAAAGATGAAGAACACGAAATTAAAAACCTAAACTTTCTAACCAATCGTTAACAAAACATCGAAAATAACGATGATTGTAACGAACCCACAATTCGAAAATCCAAAAACAGAGAAATGAAATTAGAGAAAAGACTTAAAAATCAAACCTTTGAAGAAGATTTGCTCATGGACCTAGGTAATCGGAGACCAGAGGAGGAAGGAGTCGGAGTCGTTGGCCGTGGAATTACTACCGGAGAAAGTAAAACGGCGTCGTTGGATCTTCTAGAGGTAGAAGAAGAAGAAGGTTCTTCAAGCGTTTTGGGAACATAGAGACACAAATTTAAACCTAAAGCTAACTTTGCTTTCCGCCATTTGCTTCCCATTTTGCTTAAAAAATTCAATAAAGGATAAAACTTTGAAAGGGTTAGTTTGTGAAATCTGATGATTTTATCTTGTGGTAGACATTTAGTTAATGGGTTGGGTTAATGAACGAGTTTGCAAATTGCAAAGCTTTCTCTGAGCAGAGAGAGAGATGAGAGAGAGACGGTGGGGGAAGTTTTTGACCCTTTTTGGGATGAAGGATTGGTGAAAGGGTAATATGGTCAATAATCTTTCATTATGAAAACTTGGGATTATACCAAAGTTAAATTTGACCTTTGATTTTCTTTTATTGGTCAGATACGACTTCACTTTGTTTTCCTTAAATATAAAAATATTCTTTAAGGAGTACCATCTCAATTTCGTTTTGATTTGATTACGCCGCTTATTTTGCTATGTGATAATGGCTGTAAATGGTACCAGTTTAATGGTTCCACCATTGGTTTAATGGTTCTACTGATACCGTTCGTTTAATAGTTCTACTGACACCATTCGTTTAATGGTTCTACTATCAGTTTAATGGTTATACTGTCAGTTTTTGTCTCTAGAATGATTCTACCATTGGTATAATGGTTTTACAGACACCAATTAATGGTTCTACTATCAGTTTAATGGTTGTACTATCAGTTTTTGTCTGTAGAATGATTCTACCATTGGTATAATGGTTCTACTGACACCATTTAACTTTCTTTTATTCTGTCAGATTCAGCTAGAAATTTAATCATTCTGCCAGAAATTTAATCATTCTGCTGTTACCGTTCAGAGCCAATATGCCATGGTTTTGGTAAGAAATGATTTTATAGAATTGACATTATATATCTTCCAAATATGACATCATATTTTAGTAAGTTATTACTATTACAGTATATTTTGTTTCCAAATATTTAGATATGATGTTTGACAATATATATATCATAGAGATATGATATCATATTTTGACGTTTTAGTAAAACATGACTAGCTAAAAAAACATTTTTTTCCTGAACAACAAGACTAAGAGGGAGTTATTGGTTCATAGAATTTAATGGATTTAGAAATCCAAACAAAATTCAGTGTTATTGGTTTTATGAATTTAAATCCTATATTCAAATCCAGTGTTATTGGTTCTATAATTTTGAAATCCATCTTAAAATCCGGTGTTATTCAATCCTACGGATTTACTTGTGGATTTGATTTGATATTGGATTTTAGTGGATTTGGAAGGATTTTAATGTTAAAAATACAAAGACTCAAATATTGAAGTTTACCTTGTTATTTGGATGGATTTGTTATTAGATTCTTAATTATATCATATTAACGTCACATATTTATCAAATATGTCAAATTCACAATAATATCTCACATAACGTAAAATAACTTATATAATAATAATTTTCTATTTTTCCAATTTTTGTTTTATACAATATTCTATTTGTTATAATGAAAATTTATTATATTTTTTATAAAATGTTATCTTTATATAACCTTTGAACTTGTTACACAAAAACCTTATTGATTTCATTTTGATGGTTTTTTAAAACTTTTGTCGGTAACGAGAAAATATGTTGGCCTAAAAAAAAATTATACCAAGGTAAATAGATATGGAAAGTTATTTAAATCCATATAACTCCATTTGGTTGATTCATAACAATCTATTTATTAGATTTTGGAATCCACATAAATCCTTTTAATTGGATTTTAAAATCCATTTAAATATATTTAATTGGATTTTAAAATCAACGGATTCATGTAAGATTTCTAAATCTACAAAGATTTTCAAATCTATTAAATTCCAAGAACAATAACCCCAACTAAGGAATGTATTTCGGTTAGACAATTTTTAGTTTCAATACATTTTACAGTTGAACATTTATTTTGCTTTAATTTAAGGTATAGAAGTATATCATACCAAAACTCAAACTAACCTTAAATATTCGTAAAAAATTAGAGTTTTTGCTAAGTGAAACGCTTACAATGGCCAAAAATATCATCCTTTTTCGTAAATGGTAAGTTTTGATCTCTGACCTTGAGACTCACATAACGATTTTTATATCCAATCTATCAAACAATTGGGTCACACTCTTAATTTACTTTTTTAATTCTAAGAACAATAATTTCAACACCATCTCATCCCATGAATGCATCTACCTTTTTTCATTAGAAACTCACTTTGTATTATAAACTGAAAGAGCTCATCAACTCTTTCATGTAAAAAAAGAAGAAGATTGAAAACTTGCTAGGTTTAAGCCATAACCGTTGAAGTGGTTGGAAATTAATCAATGTATGCCTTATATATTAATGAAGTTGTTGACTTTACAACCATTGGATACTATGGATAGGTTACCTTATTTACTTTTCTGTTTACTATTAAACTACGGGGAAATTGGATTTTTAGGCCAAAAATTTTTGGATTTGGTGATTTATACTTTTATTTTTTTAGATTGGTGACATACACTTTAGTTGGAATTAAAATCTTCTAATACCCTTAAATTTATTAATTGTTCCCAAATATAAGTTTTTTTCCTTAATTGTAGGATTTGAAAATTGATTTTCATATTTAATTATGATTTTATTTAATAATTTTGGATTTATATAAATTTTATTCTGAAAATTCATTTACTTTTATTTATTTCGGATTTGTTAATTTCGGATTTACTTTTATATTCTTAATTGTAGGATTTGAAAATTGTTTTTCAAATTTTATTTTATAATAAAATTTCGGATTTATTTTAATTTTATGCTGAAAATTAATTTAATTGTTAATAACATTAATTGAAACTTTTTAAGATTTATAATATAAATATTATTTTCGGACAATCTTATTTTCGTAAAATATAAATATTTTTGGAGTATATAAATATTTTCAAAAGATTTTAAATATTATTTCCTTATTATGCAGAATCTAATATAACTGAATATTTGATTTCTTAAATTTTTGGATTTTGAAAATTAATTTTAGAATTGGTATTCTCAAATTTTCAGAACATAGAACAAACTGAAGAATACATATTCTACATTTTGTAGAACGTAGTGCAAAGTAAAGATTACGTATTCTGAAATTTGATTCAAAAACTTTTAGAATATTAGTGTTTCTCTAAATTTTTTAGAACATAGACCAATATGCAGATGACATATTCTGATATTTTGTTCTAAATCGTTTGGAATGTGCGTATGCTCTAAATTTTTAGAACAAATAGCAAAGTTAAAAATACAAATTCTAAAAGTTGCAGAACAAGTACAATCGGTAGATTACATTTTCTAAACTTTTTAGGAACATGTATAGACAGCAGAATGTACATTCTGTAAAAAATATATTGAATTTAGAAATCCAAATCTTAATCTATTGGTTACAAATTAAAATTTTCACCTTTGATAAAAAAGTCTTATTATTTTATTTGTTACATGTTTGAAAAAAAAAAATTTGAAAAAACTAGTTATTTATATTAAAAGGGTAATTGTGGCAAATTTTGACAATGTTAAATAAAGGTGTAGATGGACAAATTTAAATTTAGAAGTTTTATAAATCATAGTGGATTGTCATAACTAGTTCTGGTCCGTTTACGGCCCATTAACACTTAGTCTTTAGGCCGGTTTAATGAATCCTAGTTGAATTAGGATTTTCCTTTTATGTACTTTCCTTTTCCCATTAGGAAAAGGAATTTTCCTTTTCTCTCTTGTAATAATCCTATATAAAGGATCTTATGATTAATGAATAAACACAATCTTCCCCATTCGTTCTCTTGATTCACAACACGTTATCAGCACGAGTTGCTCCCTAAACCCTAAAAACACAAAAAACGCGATTACTGTTCATCGTTACTATTCATCGTACTGTTCATCGCGTACTGTTCATCGCGCACTATTCATCGCGCACTGTTCATCGAGCACTGTTCATCGACGATTACTGTTCATCGACGATTACTGTTCATCGACGATTACTGTTCATCCGACGTTACTGTTCAAATCATAGTTCATACAGCCTTTAAGGTTACGGCGAACTAGAAGAAAGTTCATACAGCCTATCAACGGTTACGGCGAACTAGAAGACTCACGGAGGTTAAGATGTCGAAAATCAACAATTTGGATTATGCTGCCCTCAATCTCTCTGGAGACAATTACTTACAGTGGGCGTTGGATACTAAGATAAATCTAAAGTCTAAAGGACTTGGCGAATGTATCATTGAGGATAATAATGAGAATGAAAGGAATCGATACAGAACGATATCGATCATTCGTCATCATCTTGTTGAGGGTCTCAAGGATCAATACCTAACCATTGAGAACCCTTTGGACCTTTGGAAAGAATTAAAGATAAGATATGACCACCATAGAACGGTGTTGTTACCAAAGGCCAATTATGATTGGAGGAATCTCAGGTTCCAGGACTTCAAGTCCGTGGAAGAATATAACTCGGCTATGTTCAGAATAGTTTCTCAATTGAGACTATGTGGTGAGAAGGTAACTGAGAAAGACATGTTGGAAAAGACCTTCTCCACCTTTCACACTAATAACGTGTTGCTTCAACAGCAATACCGTGAAAGAGGTTTTGAGACATACTCAAAGCTTATAGCATGTCTATTACTAGCCGAGGAGAATAATACACTGCTAATGAGAAACAGTGAGATGAGACCTCCTGGATCAGCCCCACTTCCTGAAGCGAATGTGGCCACAGATGAAAAGAAAGAAATTAACCACGTCCAAAGTGATTATAGACATCGTGGTCGTGGACGTGGGGGTAGATGGCAAGGACGTGGCCGTGGCCATTTTAATCCATACGGCCGAGGTCAGGGCCGAGGCCACGGATTCCATAACGATCATTCTAACCGCGGGCGAGGACGAGGACGTGGATACCGAACTGACTATGATCGTAATAACCGTGGTATTACTTCTCAACCACGAGAATCAAACCCAAAATCAGTTTGCCATCGATGTGGAATGAGTAATCATTGGGCTAAGACATGTAGGACTCCCAAGCATCTGGTTGAACTCTATCAAGAGAGCCTTAAAGGGAAGAATCCAGAAACTCATATGATCCAGCATGATAATGAAGGAGATTTCGATCATGAGCAAGAAGACTTGATGAATTTTGAAACCTCAGATATACTTAAGTGATTGATTTTGATTTTCTGTTTTGGTGTTTTGTGTTTTGCTTGTTTTACGTTTTACACTTTATACTTTGGTTTTGTGTTATTGCTTTCTATTAAACTTTATGGAATGAAAGAGTGTTATTTAAAAGTATCTATTGTTATCTCTTTTGAAGTATGAACGATATGGATGTGTTCATTGTGGATAGTGGATCAAGCCACTCGATATTAAGAGATAAGAGATACTTCATTGATCTTACACTTAAAAAGGCAAATGTAACCACAATTGCGGGTATAGCAAATTTAATTGAAGGCCACGGTCAAGCCCATATTTTATTACCTAAGGGCACGCATCTAGAAATTTCTAATGCGTTATATTCACCTAGTTCAAAGAGAAGTCTATTGAGCTTTAAAGACATTCGAATGAATGGTCTTCATGTTGAAACTAAGGACGAGAATAACAAAGAATTCCTTCAAATCTTTGAAACCGTCCATGGCTATAAGAAAGTCCTAGAGACTATACCTGCCATTTCTGTGGGCCTTTATTGTGCTAAGATCGGAATGATAGAAGCAAATGCTATGGTAAACAAAGAGTTTACTGAGAATTTCACTTTTTGGCATAACGGGCTTGGCCATCCCGGTGCTAACATGATGCGAAAGATATTAGCAAGTACTAATGGGCACACCTTGAAAGAAAGGAGAGTTATCCCAAAGAATCTCACGTGTGAAGCATGTTCACTAGGGAAACTCATTACTAGGCCATCACCAATCAAAGTAACTAAGGAAACGATAAATTTTCTGGAAAGAATTCAAGGAGACATATGCGGACCAATACACCCACCTTGTGGGACGTTTAGATATTTTATGGTCCTTATTGATGCATCCACGAGATGGTCACATGTCTGCCTATTATCAACTAGAAATGTGGCATTTGCAAGATTGCTTGCCCAGCTCATACGTTTAAGAGCACACTTTCCAGATTTTCCTTTAAAGACTATACGTCTTGACAATGCTGGTGAATTTACGTCCCAAGCGTTTAACGATTATTGTATGTCCATGGGGGTAAGTGTTGAATATTCTGTGGCACATGTACATACACAAAACGGTTTGGCTGAATCGTTTATTAAACGCATACAGTTGATTGCTAGACCGTTGCTAATGAGATCAAAACTCCCGGTCTCAGCTTGGGGACATGCAGTTTTACATGCAGCAGAGCTAATTCGTATCAGGCCATCTAGTGAACATAAATATTCCCCATCACAGTTAATAACGGGTCAAGAGCCAGACATATCCCATCTTAAAACATTCGGATGTTCCGTTTATGTGCCTATTGCACCACCACAGAGAACAAAGATGGGACCTCAAAGGAGGATGGGGATATATGTTGGATATGATTCTCCTACTATCATTAAGTACCTTGAGCCAACCACGGGTGATTTGTTTAAGGCCAGGTACGCAGATTGTCATTTTGACGAATCTGTCTATCCAACATTAGGAGGAGATAACAGACTGGTAAAGGAAATTATATGGAATCAAACGTCCTTAAAATGGCAAGATCCTCGGACTCAAGAATGTGAATTAGAAGTCCAAAAGATTATACATTTACAAAAGCTAGCTAATCAATTGCCAGATTCCTTTGCTGACCCGAAAAGAGTAACTAAGTCTTACATACCAGCTGTTAATGCACCGATTAGAATTGATGTTCAAGAGGGACACAATCAAGTTGCTACAGAATCTAAACCACACTCAAAACGTGGCCGGCCAATAGGTTCCAAAGATAAGAATCCTCGGAAAAGAAAGAAAGGTGCTGAAATCGTGGTTGAGGAATCTGATGGAACCCCAGACATAACTGAACCGATAGTTCCAAGCAATGAGACTCGGGACGCCGAGTTTCATGGTTCTGACGTTCCTGAAAATAATGAGATCTCAATGAATTATGTTATGTCTGGAATACAATGGAATAGAAAGTGTGTGGAAATCGATGATATATTTGCTTTTAAGGTAGCACTTGAACTTATGGAGGATCTAGAACCCACGTCGATATATGAGTGCACTCAGAGTGAAAATTGGACTAAATGGAAAGAAGCTATAAACGTGGAGTTGAATTCTTTAAGGAAAAGGGATGTCTTTGGTCCAATAATTCGGACACCCTATGAGATTAAACCAGTTGGACATAAATGGGTCTTTGTGAGGAAAAGAAATGAACATGGTGAAATCGTGAGATATAAAGCACGGCTTGTTGCACAAGGATTCTCACAGAGACCAGGAATAGATTATGAGGAGACATACTCCCCTGTGGTGGATGCTACAACTTTTAGATTTTTGATAAGTCTGGCTATAAGAGAAAAGTTGGATATGCGGTTAATGGACGTTGTAACTGCATACTTATATGGTCCACTGGATAATGAGATTTATATGAGATTACCAGAGGGTATTGAGCTCAAAGATAAGAAAGGTTCTCGAGAACAACACTGCATAAGGCTGAACAAATCCCTTTATGGACTGAAGCAAAGTGGGCGTATGTGGTACAATAGATTGAGTGAGTACTTAGTCAAAGAAGGCTATAAGAATGATCCCATCAGTCCATGTATTTTTATAAAAAAAAAGTTTGCAAACAAAGGGTTTGTTATCATAGCAGTTTACGTTAATGATTTGAACATCCTTGGAACCCCTGGTGAAATCGTCCAAACAGTTGAATGCCTCAAGAAAGAATTTGAGATGAAAGACCTAGGCAAAACTAAGTTCTGTTTGGGATTGCAACTTGAGTACATAAATGATGGAATCCTTGTGCATCAAATGGCATATACTGAAAAGGTACTCAAGCGTTTTAATATGGATCAATGTCACCCATTGTCCAGCCCAATGGTGGTGAGATCTCTTGATCTAGAAAAGGATCCGTTTGGTCCTAAGAGAGACTCTGAAGAAGTCCTTGGTCCCGAAGTGCCATATCTCAGTGCCATAGGAGCTTTAATGTATCTGGCAAGCCACACTAGGCCAGATATATGTTTTGCCGTGAATTTATTATCAAGATTTAGCTCATGTCCGACCCAAAGGCACTGGGACGGGATAAAACATATTCTTCGTTACCTACAAGGAACGAAAGACTTGGGTCTATTTTATACTAACCAATCTAAGGACGGTTTAGTTGGTTTTGCTGATGCAGGTTATCTTTCAGATCCTCATAATGCACGGTCCCAGACAGGTTATGTGTTTACTCATGGAGGAACTGCAATATCTTGGCGGTCAATGAAGCAGGCCATTGCAGCTACATCTTCTAATCATTCAGAGATATTGGCAATTCATGAGGCTAGTCGTGAGTGTGTTTGGTTAAGGCTGATGACCCAGCACATAAGAGTGGATTGTGGAATGGCCGAAGGTAAGCAGGAATCGACGGTCTTGTTCGAGGACAATGCAGCGTGTATAGCTCAACTTAAGGATGGATACATCAAAGGTGATAGGACGAAGCACATTCTGCCAAAATTCTTCTTCACATCCGATCTACAGAAAGATGGAGAAATTCAAGTGCAGCAAGTACGATCAAGTGAGAATTCAGCAGACCTATTCACCAAGTCACTTCCAACCTCAACGTTCAAGAAACTTACTTATCAGATTGGAATGCGTCGTTTGAAAGACTTGCAGTGAGGTTCAGAACAGGGGGAGTAATACGTGTTGTACTCTTTTTCCTTCACCACGGTTTTGTCCCAAAATGGGTTTTACTTGGTAAGGTTTTAATGAGGCAACATCTAAAGCGTATTACAAGCCCATTAGAGTTATGACATCCAAGGGGGAGTGTTATAAATCATAGTGGATTGTCATAACTAGTTCTGGTCCGTTTACGGCCCATTAACACTTAGTCTTTAGGCCGGTTTAATGAATCCTAGTTGAATTAGGATTTTCCTTTTATGTACTTTCCTTTTCCCATTAGGAAAAGGAATTTTCCTTTTCTCTCTTGTAATAATCCTATATAAAGGATCTTATGATTAATGAATAAACACAATCTTCCCCATTCGTTCTCTTGATTCACAACAAGAAGACCTTTTAATCCAATTTTTCCTTAAACGTATTTAACTGACAAGTAATTTCAGAAGTTAATATTTTCAAAAAAATGTAAGTCATATCTTCCATTATACATTACCTTGACTAGCAAAACTTTTTCCAAATTGGTTCAGCTGTAATGGCAAGATAGTTGGTTGTCATGATCATACATATCATCAACATGAATGAAAATGGACATTTTATGATTATAATTACATATTGTATTGGATTCTCTTTTGTCCCACAGGCCACAAGTAAGAAGAACCCTTTCAATTGAATTTAATAGATAGTCATAGAATGATGGTTCACCAGCTTCTAACCACTGCTATAGAGTAAACAAAACTACACACATGTACATAAAAACAAAAATCCAAAATCCTAAGTTAAATGTAGATCATTATCTAACATAGAAAATAAAAGTTATTGTAGATCATATCATAGGTTTTATCTTTCTAATTTAATTTCCCTAAATAAATCTTTCTGCTAATGGAAAAAAAAATATATATGAACACAAGAAGGATTATGTATAGTGAGTCACTCTACTAGTGACATTAGTTGGTATTCTATGATGGTCAGTGTTTTGAAAACCGGACCGGACCGGGGGTCGGACCGGGTTCAACCGCGAACCGGCCGGCTAGCCGGGTTGGGTTGACCCGCGTTTGAGAATTTTTTTTTTTTTTTGTTGTTGTAAATTTCTATTTTTGTTTTCATAATTAAATATTTTATGATTAAAATTTATAGAAACAAATACTAGTTTTGAATTTAGTTAATTTTCATGTTTTTAATTTATGGTTTGATGTTTTTAATTTTTTTTTACATATAAACTTAACTATTTCTCATTAAATTTTGTTTTCGAATAGTTTTTTTGTTATTAAAATGATTTTCCTAATTTTAAAAATATATGTTTATTCAAAGGCTATATTATATATTTGGAATTTTGGATATTATAGTTATACAAAAACTATTTATATTACTATTTTTTAAAAAACTATTAAACCCGGTTCGACCCGATCAGACCACATTGACCCATGACCCAAAAAAATTCCGGTTCGGTCGCCGGTCCGGTTTTCAAAACATTGATGATGGTTAACAAATGAATGTAACAGGTTTTCTTACATTCACTAATGTCATAGTTTTAAAACATGATAAACTATTTAAACGATGGGCGGTTGATAAATATTGAAACTCTGTGCGTGTGTATGTGTGAAGGTATGGGTAAAGAGTTATGGAAGTGTAGTAACTATTTATGCTATAGAGGAAACTGATAAGGAAATGCATTAAGTTTGGTTGAAAAAGAGAAGAAAAAGAGACGATAAATGAGTCGAGGATAGGTAAAAAAAGGAGGGGACAAAGATAAAGCAAAAACCTTCGTAGCCATTAATCAGAACCCATTAATTTGGTGGAGAATATTGAAATTCAAGTCTATTACAGGGTGTCAACCATCATGAGGAAAATAAAATTTAGAGAAAAGAAAAATATCACGGGAAAAATAATACTCCAATAGTTACAAATAAATATCTAATATTTATATGTTTGGGAAAATGTCTAAAACTGAGGTTTATAGAGGTGTTTTTAGCGGATCTAATTTTGGGAATTGACTGATATTTTTCGAAAAGACGAAAATTTTATCCTCCTATTTTTAGAACAATTTTGACGTGGTTTATTGAAGTGATACCACTAGAAAAGTAATACAGTATAGTATTTTATTAGCATGAAAGATGAATTTTGATGATATCATTATCTAAATAATAGTCAATGTTTTCTTAGAACAATTGCTATGTCTAATATATCTATGCAGAGATATTACACATAAATAACTATATGTTTTTTAGAAATTTAAAACTATATGTTGGTCTATATATATTGTCAACATTTTGGGTATCTTATTAAAAAATTTGGAAGTTATACCTTGTAACTTTTCTTTGGCAATATTATATGTGCGTGTAACAGTATATAAAAGTGGTGGAATAATTCATCTGGATGAATAGATGCTAGATACAATGCTTTGTCTCAAAACAAATGCCGTGCTTGGCTGTATACAACAAAACCAACCAAGATTGCGAAAATGTCAGAAAGAAAAAAAGAAACCAAACACTTGCATTGCACCCAACAAAAGTCAATCTCCCTAAAAAACCGGTCTCATTTATTTGCATCCAAGGTATCTTGTGACCCTTCTCATGTTATTAACTTTTGTTTGTTCCGTATTCTAAAATGCTAATAATATTTGGAATATATATATATAAAAAGACTATGACATGTAGTTCAATGATTTATATAAGTATTGTTGCTGAATTACCACTCGAATTAAAATCCACACAATGCATATGTTGATTTTTTAGACTAGAATGAATATGGATACACTGTTTATCATTTGCTTAGTCATTTATTTCAAATATTACATGTATTATCGATTTTGAGATAATAGAGACAACGATAGAGAAGCTATGCTTCTTGTTGGGGTCGGTTTTCACCCCCTCAGCATTAACATCTAAAGGCAAGTCAACCAAAGAGATGGCCCTCCAGATCCTGAACAAAGGAGGCCTAGCGGAACCCAAATCTTCCTGCGGAGCGGAGCACATGGAAATGGGAACTTAAGCGAAGCGGGGAAGGACCGGGTCGAGGCGAGGCCGACCGAGCACTCGGGACCGACCGAGCACTCGGGACCGACCGAGCACTCCGGACCGACCGAGCACTCCGGACCGACCGAGCACTCTGGACCGACCGAGCGCTCGGTCGCGACCCGACTGTCGGCACTCCTCAATTGAAGCGTCTATCCAAAAGCCTTCAAGCCCAGTAACGTGACGATAGCCTGGTCCGGACGCGAAGCCCATGATGATATGACCGACTCCGCAGAGGATGGGAAGAAGCAGCCGCCTTAGGAATAGCTATATATACCTCTCTTGTACAACCCTAAAAGGGAACCGCAATTTCAATACGAAAACTTGTACTCAAAGCTTTTCTGAGCAATAAACAATCTCTTTACATCTTTCTTGGCCCTAGCTTACCATAGAAATCTCACAAGCTTCCCTAGAACTCTTACAAATTCTAGTTGTGTTGGTTTCGACCCCCACAATTTGGCGCCGACTAAGGGGACACTCGAGAATTTCTGACACACAAGAGCTAGGGTTTCAGAACATCATCGCCATGTCACGAAACAATACCGTCAGCAGCGAAGGGTCTTCGTCTCACAGAAACAATGAGGCAATAGAGAACTCTGTGGAGAACACCGCGCCTCGCGCTGTTAGCAACCTGATGGCTACCACGGAGATCAAGCAGATGCTCGAGACGCTAGAGAAGAAAGCACGGGATCAGAAGAAGCACAACGAAGCTATGATGAGCGAGCTACGAGCGCTCAAGAGAAAGACACGCCAGAGATCCCGTGTCCGTCCAACACGTCTCGGCTTCAACACGCCTCGAACCTATCGAATGAACCAGAACAAGGAACTGCCGCCTCGGACAGATTGCACTGTCCCAGAGGACTTACCTCCACCTCATGCCCTCGTCTGTCAAGCCAAACGGAGAGATCAGCATCAACATCATCAGACCTGAGAAAAGGATCCCGCGAGGTAGTAAATTTGATGTCGAGTACTCATAGCCAGCTGCGACGACTTCAGATCCGCCCAGGCATTAGGCCCCATCAGGTCATCACGATGATTCTTCCGTTACCATCATGTCCTTGCCCGATCGTCCATCGGTCCCCGTTGCTCTCGCTGTCAAGACATCGCCCTCAGCTCCGGTTCCCATCGCCTTGTGCCTTGCGACCACGACCACGACCTCGCGACCGCGACCTCGCGACCGCGCCCTGGCAACCTTGCGACCGCGACCACGCGACCGCGACCTCGCGACTGCGACCGCGCCCTCGCGCCCTCGCTCTCTCGCGCCCTCGCGACTGCGACCTCGCGACCGCGCCCTCGCGCCCTAGCGCTCTCGCGCCCTCGCGCTCTCGCGCCCTCGCGCTCTTGCGCCCTCATGCCCTCGCG